>MU846168.1:0-80124 GCA_030867225.1 Colletotrichum caudatum
CCCCCCAAAAAACCTGCTCTTCGTCGTTTACTTACCAGAGTAAATAATTCTTTACTCTCCGCTTATTCTCTCAAGTTCCCTTCTCTTGGCTTGTCACTGCGTACTTGCAGTCGACCTGGGCCATTACCCCTCCAAAGCGTGCGATTTCTGGATGTGTTTGCACTGCATCACACCTCCTCGTCCTCTTTCATCCTCACTTTTGGTCCACCAAACTCACTCCAACCGACTGAATACTACCCTTTCCCGCCGCTCCAGTTCACTGCGGCTCTGCGCAATTGACCCGAATAATTAACCTAGATACTCCAGCCGTCCTTGGTGTAATACACAATCTTGAACTACACTGTCCAGCCTCAAATGGCCGGGCCTGCCAAATACCATGGTGCCCTGGTCGCTTTCGAGGGCCCTGGCGACCTGGTCTCTACACAGCTTCGCCTGCTACCCACATCCACACAGATAACCCTTCTCCCTAGTGTCAAGGAATATCTCGAGCCCGACAACCCCGAAGAGCCATTCGAAGCCCGCAAATTTGTCAAGAGGGTCCACGACGCCGTCTCCAAGAGGCGAGAGGTCGCGCTGGCGTTTTTGAAGGGTTCGACTTACAGACGCAAAAGGCTCGTTTTCATGAATGGCGGCACACCCAGTGCCCAGACTGTCTGCATCAGGGCCATTTCTCAAAACGTGACACAGGGGGATATTTCCAAGGCAGAGGCCATCTTCAATGAACTCGTCAAAGGTGGCGCCGAACGCCTAGCCCAGCATCCCGCCAGTGTGGGGGACTCCTTTCTTGATACATCCGACGATATCATTGAAGACCCCATCACGAGAGCCATGCGCGCAGCAGATGCTCTGGATCGAGAAACAGAAAACCTCCAGCCTTCCAGCGACATCGACCTCACAACCTCAATCGCCCGTCCGAGGAGCTTGAGCCTGCCCCTGTTCTGCTTCGCCGACACGTACGGAGATACCGCGCCGTTCTACGTATTTGGTGGACTGTGCCAAGACGCATTTACTGGAGATGAAGGTCGGCCAAGGGAGACGTCTCGACACCATGATTCAACGCTAGGGTTGGCTGTCACGGCCTTTGACGAGCGCTCCGGTTCAAGGTTCAACCACGAGAGCTACCTGACTGTTTCAGGACCGCCCCGTTCTCCAAGTTGTATAGGCGAGACGTACCAACGACGAGATGTATCCTCGCCGCCGTCACCCAACCCAAGCACCACGCTGGGGGTGGCGACTCCAAGATCCGACGTCTTCAGCATCCGCTCGACGGAGCCCATATTTATCGAAGAAGCATCGCTTGTTCGAATGAGGTCGTCGGCCTCTACCCACAACCTCAGACGTTCCAAGTCCAACGGCCAGCTTACCCGCACCGGCTCGCGGTACCGGGACACGCTTGTGCGGCTGAGGAACAAAAAAGGCCTCGCAGAGGCGGCCACTGCCGACAACTTGGAAAACGCTCGTTCTGTTTCTGGGCCTGTGCTGTTCCAAGATGCCGCACAGCGGGAGAGCAAGGCCAAGATTGCCGAAGGCCCCAAGACAGTCTATGTCAGGCCTCCCGGAACCGACCACCCGGGGCCTCCGCCGATGGAGGAACTGGTCTGGCATCACAGGCGCATCACGAACAGATACGTCGATAGAGGCACTGACGCCAAAGTCGCCGGGGAAAACGAGGATGCCTCCCTCCCGGTGCTGCCGTTTCACGAAGACCTTGTGATTCATTTCAAAGACGAAAACCCAGACCCCATACTGGAGTACATCATCAAGTCGCTCAAAGAAGGCGCTTGCCCAGCCTCTGTGCCCTCGGGCACCTCCCGCAACACATCTCTTGCGGATGGTGATTCATCAGCTCCGAATACCCCGCCGATGCCGACAAACGAGCCTACGACCAAAGTGTCTACTCCCGCAATCGCCGTTAGTGGGGACGAGTACGACCCCTATTTCTACGACGACAACGTCCTGGCCAGGAAACATCCTCTGTCTGCTCCCCGGAGCATGACAGTCTCAGCCTTGCCGACACCTGCACATACGCCTCCCCCAACAATGTCGGAGTCGGAGGATAAGTTCCACGACTTCAAAGCCGTGCAAGGTCAGACCGCCGTGGCCGTGCAGAACTCGCTTCGTTCGGTACTCAACATCTACTTTCCACCCAGCGGGAGGGGATACTCCCAGTTCAGCTTTCCCCTGCTGCCCGAGATGGAATCGTTGTGGAAGCCTATCTTCCGCGACACCGAGATGGGCGAGAGCCTGGGGAAGGACAGCCGTCGGATTGACCTGCTCCTGGCTATCGGCGCACAGCGTGGCGTCAAGAAGCCGTTTGTCTCGGCGGTGGTCAGCCAACTTGAGAAGTTGGGCAGCAAGTCGAACGGAGTGTGTCGGAATGGTAGGCTCGACTTCCGGTGAGTAGTCCTCGGCCCCGCCCCCTGCCGTGCCTGATGGGTTATAGCTGACTAGCCATCCAAGGTACCTCATTGCCAACGCGATGCAGTCGTTCACTGCGCAGCCCCTGGCGAAGCAGACCCACGACAACCCTTTCAACAACTCGTACTTTCTGGCAACTCTTATCGTCCCTCACCTCGAGACGTATTTTGCTGCCCACTCGGAAGTCCGCTTCCTGCTCCTCGATTACCCCCCCGACCATCTCGCCACGATACTCGCCCTGCAAAAGCTGATCGGGGTTGACCTGGTGAAAGTTGCCCAAGTGATCGACGCCGCAGCCAAGGAGCCGCTCCCATTTACGCATGCTCGCGGCGGTTCCCTGGACTTTGCCTCGAGCTCGAGCTCGGTTCAGTCCAAGGATTCCAAGGCTGCCGCGCCGGCATCCTCACGAGACGGACTGGCAGTCTCAAAGGCCAACCTCCTCCTCGCGTCGACTGCCACGGACGCGGAAGTTGCCACCTTTGTTTCCACTGTCCGGACCCTTTTGATCAACAGCTCCAAGTTCTACGTGCCCGAGAAGGGGTCAAAGAACCTAGGCAAGCTGAGAACGAGAAACCACTCGCCCATCACACAACAGACGATGAGTCCTCCGATATCCCCCCTTTCCATCAGGAGTCGCAAACACATCAGGACGGCAAGCTCTGCCAGGTCCTCGCCCAGGACCTCGTCCATTACGGACAACATAATGGTCCGGCGCCTCAAGTCCCGAACAGGCGACAAAAAGTCGGGTGTGGGCGATGAGGCATCCCTCATGACGGTCGATATGGAATTTGAGAGCGATCTTGACCTCGAGGAAAGGCGCTTGATGCCCATGTTCCTGAAGAAGAACCGCACGCGCAAGGGAAATAGCCGTAAGGCCTTGAAGTTTTTGGGGCTGGCATGAGGCGGCCCTCGTAAACTCTGTACTCTAGCGTATGTCGGAAAGGCCTGCGGGTTGCTCCGCATACCGTTTCATTGTCTCTGGACGACGTACGATGTTTTTGCATGTGATTTTCTTGTTCTTTTTTCTTCCCCTTCTTTGGGTTTAACCGGTCGTCAACCATGACCAGGCGAAGGAAGGCGGACTGGGATCTTCAAATGAGAGGGGGCGACGGCGGCAGAGGATGGCCTCTCATGAACTAACAGGAATCTCTTCATGTCCAGAGAGAGAGACGGATGGATACTTGCCTGTTCGGCCGAGACAGCCGATGGTCGCCTTTGCTCTTGCTACACGCGTCAAAATTCCACAGTCTTTTCTTCGTTCGATTCTTGTTCTGGACGGACACTAGAATACCCCGGGATAGTTGCTCCGTCAATGGCGTATGAATATCGATTTGTCAACGTGGATTATCCGTCCAAACATGCGTGCATTCTTCGCAAAGTAGTCCTCTCGGACAAGAGTCATAGATGTATGTCTCATGTGGTCTGCGGTCGAGACCCTGCTATGGAACACGGGGGGGGAAACAAAAACCTCCACGTGGGACTGTGACGAAGCCATCGGAGGAGGTTTACGGAACCCATAGCTGAATTGAGAAATGTAGACCCCCAAGGTACCCACTCACTCGGCTGCCCCCAACGTCTCCCGAGACCACGCCCGGAACGAAAGGGAACGAGGGCGGCGCCCTTTCCGATGGGCAGGACGGGATACCTCTCCCCTCCATGACGTCAAGACTGCCCTCGCCTGCCTCCTTCCTCCCTTGACATGTATGTCCCCGCACCGCCGCCGGCCCTCTTTCCCGTTCCTGGCGCTTCCCCCCCTTCCCCCTTTTTCCCCCCTCCTTTTCCCTGCCGTGCCGGTCCGCAAGCCGGATGGATGCGAGGGGTCGGGACGAGGTCGAAATAAACAACCAAGACTTCGAGCCGCCCCCGGCCAGCCGCGGAACTCGGAGGGAGGGTTTCCCTTACCGACCCCAAAGGTCGGGCCGGTCAGAGTAGGTCGGGAGGGTGTGGTGCTGGTGCTGACGGGGGAGGGGCCTTATCGGGGGAAGGGTGCCGGGCGTCCCGGACGCGTGTGTAAAAGGGTTCCCTTCGACTCCAGGCTGATTGATCCGCATGTGACCGCGCGGGAGGGGTCATGTGCTATCCCGCTCCCGTCATGCTCCCTATCTCCCCCCCAAAATCTCCCACTCCCTCCCTCGTGCTTGTGACCCGGTGTTTCCGAACTTCCCCCTTCCCGGACCGCGGCGCCGCCACGTGTACGCCATTCAAGTCTTCACGGGTCATGTTCGCGACGGAAAAAGAATGGAAAGAATAAATGCAAAAAAAAAAAGGAAAAAAATGAATAAAAAAAATAAAAAAAATTCGCCGCGGCCGCACGGGGGTTTGGCGGCGCGAGAACGAAACTGGCACTTGGAAGAGCAATCGAACGTGGGGGGGCGGTTTACACTTCCGCCGACCGCGGGCTTGGGGAATCTCACTTCAAACGTCCCCCCCCCCCGAGGGAAGGGGGATAAGAATGGCTGGAACGAACGGCCGGACAAGAAGAGGAGGGAGGGAGGGAACTGGTCGAAACGTATAGTGTCTAATACAGACGCGTCACTCGGTCCATTACTTTCGACCCTATCCTATCTACCGTAGCCGTACCGGGGGAAGGGGGAAAAAAAGAACAGCAGTCGCCAAATGAGGAACAAGAAAAAAGAACAACAACACCGACATACAGAGAGAGAGAGAGAGAGAGAGAGAGAGAACAACACGCAGATACCGTACGGTCTTGTCCCGCTTCGTTGCCCGTGTAATTCGCTCCGCTGCCGTTCATGTTCGTCGCAGAATACGCGGCACGCCAGCAAGACACGGCCTACGCAAACACACACACACACTCACACCGAGGTCCCGTCTCGTGCCATGAGCAAACGTCGTGAGTCCCATTACAGAAGGTATCTTGTGTTGATTGCGTGTGCGATGCGGAGGTGGAGCTGGAACAATCCAAATCAACACTCGTCTATGCCTAGAACAAGTCTGGAAAGCAGCCGTAGCGGGGGAAGGAGAGAAGAGCAGACGACGCGGCCTTTGTCTGAGCCGAATCCGATCCCGACACCTGTGCATCCCCCCCCGTCGCCTATTCTGCCCAGCTGTCCTCCCCCTCCGCCGAGAAAATCCGTAAAATGCCATAGAACACAGGTAAAGGAAGAAAAGAAAAGAAAAAAAGCGGGCTTCGTGGAAAACCCAAGGCCGAGCCGCTTAGCAGCAGCCGCCGCCCGAGTTCGACGAGACGCCGTGTCCGGGTCCGACCTGCACGGAGGGTTTCGTGTTGTTCGCGGTCGTGCTGCCCATGCGCTCCTTGATTTGGCGGGCCATGGTCAGGAAAGCCTGCTCGACGTTGCTGGCGTTCTTCGCAGAGGTCTCGAGGAAGGGGATGCCAAGGCTGTCGGCGAACTCCTGCGTCGGGTGTAAGTACGCGTCAGACGAAAGAAAGCATATAGGAGACGAGCGTGCTCATCGCAGATGGCCATGCTCGGGATCCATCTTACCTTGGCGACGGTGTACTCGACAACCTTCTTGTCGGACATATCGCTCTTGTTGCCGACGAGCAGCTTGTTGACGCCCTCGGTGGCGTATCTGTCAATCTCCTGGAGCCACTGCTTGACGTTGTTGAACGAGTCCATGTCGGTCACATCGTAGACGACGCAGATGCCGTGGGCACCGCGGTAGTACGAGGAAGTGATGGTGCGGAAACGCTCCTGGCCAGCGGTATCCCACTGCACAAGAAACGACCCGTGTCAGTCTACGCGACAAACAGATATCGCCCGGGAATTCGGCGGCAGGGTTTAAACTTACGATCTGGAGCTTCACCGTCTTTCCGTCGAGTTCTATCGTGCGGATTTTCTGTAGTCCCAACGTCAGCGGCCGCTCGGTGTGTGTCAGATCGACGGACGGGGACAAAACATACAAAGTCGACGCCGATGGTGGAGATGTAGGACTCGGTGTAGGTGTCGTCGGCGAAACGCAACAGAAGACAAGACTTTCCTACACCGGAGTCACCGATGAGGAGGAGCTTGAAGAGGTAGTCGTACCTGCGGTCGGGTTAGTATCGGTGTCGGAGACGAGCGGACAGCGTTGGCTCCTTCATCTTCGGAAGGAAACGACGATGGCATCGACAGGGCGGGATGGATGGAGGGAGGGAGGGGGGGGGGGGGACTCTGTGACAGATAGCAGGTCAGCTTGGCGGCGGCTCACGAGGCTGTGCTCGTTTCGAAAGGCAAGAGAGGGTTGCCAACGTACTACTCGGGATTCATTGTGAAGGGCGAAGGGGAGGAGCTGCGATGAAGACTAGTAGACTTCTTGTTGTGCGGCGGTCAGGGGGGTGCGCGCGGGGCGATTATATGGGCGTTTGGTGTTGGGAGGTGATGGATTTCGGTGGTGTCGTGATGAGGTGTCGAAAGGAGCAACAAAGCCAAAAGGCTGGTCAAGTGAGGTAGGAGAGTCGAACGGAGCACGGCAGGCTGCTACGTCAAGGCTTCTAGCGCAAGAGCGTGTACCGATACCGCCAGTACCAGGTGTGTAGAGTACTTAGTGTACTTGGTTAGCAGTGGCGGCAGTCTCTGATTAGTGCTCGGTGTCCTGTGCCCAGAAGTCCTGCGTCTAGGTAGTGTAGGTAGGTAGGTAGGTAGGTGGGTACCTAAGCAGCGTGGCGTGCGGCACCACCTGGCGGAAGGGAGCGAACGGGGCTCACTGGCGTCGCTAACGAATGAAACCCTTCGAAGCGGGAAGATGTTGTACGTGATGATGCACGTGATATCGCACGTGCCTTGATATCTGGTCTGGACCGGCTCTAGGTGGGTACGAATACCTGTACCTAGGTACGAAGTACATACTCCGTAGTCTATCACGAAACCCAGGAGACCCGCCTGGTTAGTCAGCACCACCGCTCTTCCTCAGTGAGCATCGCCTTTGATCACCTTAAATCGCCTCAACCTCGCCAACAGGCCGGGGTGAATCATGAATGCAGTCAGTCTCGTCCCACCCCACTATCAATCGTGACTGTTTCGACATCAACCTGGCCAATGATGAGACGACATTGCGCATAAGCTATCAGAAGCACGTACCGCTCTGGTTGGTCTGGTGTCATGTTATGCCCATCAGCCCTCGCCAGCTTTCGCCCTGTGAAGCAACCTGGGTGGAAGACATTGTGGTTTGTTCGGTTCGGTTCGCTAGATTTGAGTCGTTTATCAGTTTGTATGCTGAGTGTGAGCGTGAAGTCCAACTGTTTTGTGCTGGCTGGCTGGGAAGCGATGAGTGGGAGCCTTTACCAATCTTATACTCGTGGAAGTCCGCATGGTCTCTGGCCACGGCTCGGTGCGCCGAGAAACGGGACATGTTGATCACCGAGCCCTTCCACCCTGAAGGCTACAAGCCAGCAGCAGTTAGTTTACCTTGTGTGAAAAGGAGCCTTGTATCATTCAACACCAAGAGAATGAGTGTGTAGATCAGAAAGAAGGAGACCTACCGGGGTAGCTTTCTTCTTGTCGTGTTCCACTGCAACATCGACCAGGGCTAACTCCAAGTTCAGTAGGTGCTTTGGCCAGCCTGGACTGGACTGGGCCATCATGGTTTCCACCCTACCTTGAGCGACCTTCTCAGTGGTGCCCCCCCCCCCCCCCCCCCCCCCCCCCCCCCCCCCCCCCCCCCCTTTCCGTTTGGCCCCCCCCCCCCCCCCCCCCCGGACTTTGACGCTTATGATGTTGGCCTTTGATGCTATGTCATAGAGCCATCCGGCGGCGGTCCCGGCTACGTGGGTTCCGTGGGAAGTCCGTATCGAATACGCTCTTCTTACTCTCCGAGACCTGGGCGGTGTTCGAGTAAGCTTCAGGGTTAATCATCCTCTCGTACCGCTTCTGATGCGATGACACTGCTGCTGGGTACTTGACTGCAGGACCTTCTTCGGGCCCGGGTTCGAACAGGTCTTCATGTTGGTCCACCGTGCCGGCTGATTAGACGAGCCCCCTTGTTTCCATGACCATTGATGGGTAGAGTGTGTATGATATCAGGGAGGGACGGGGCTTCAGGGGCATACTTCCCACGAGCCCTACCTTGGTATCCGTTCTGATCGCTTTGTGGACAATGCCTGCATTGCGCAGTGTGACACCATAGACGTTGATGGCTTCCATGTAACGGTAGTCTTGTCCATCCCTCGACAAGTCTCGACCAATTGCCTTCCAGTTGCTCTGATAGTGTATGCCCAGTCTTGAGGGACACCAGATAACGATCTGGCACCACCGAAGATCCCTCGGTCACTCTGAACTCCACGGGGGTTCAGCGCTTGACATGACGACTCTCCAAGCGGGACTGGCCGCTGGTATAAAAAGCGGTAGCCTCATTTTCGGCAGTAGAGAGCTTGCAACAGAGGTGATGAACGAATAACAGAATGGATGAAAGTAAGCATTTTCTCAAGAGGAATTGCTGCGTCGCTCTTGCAGCTCTTACAGATGCTCGTCAACTCCTTGTATCATTCTCTCACGAGCCTTGGCTACCATACCCACTGTCAGCATTACACTTAGGCTCCAAAAACCCTGCAAAGACGGGCGGCATATAATTCTTGTTAGTCTATATGAACTTAAAACCAGGGCCAGAGACTGTTAACAGAGTTTTAAAGATGGGCACGGATGATAATTCCCAGATTCCCAAAGCGTGTAGTAACCCCAGGATTCTCAAAGGGGATAATAATCTCTGACAGGTACGACTGGTACCGGGTTCTCCGTCATATAACTATGAACATACACCAACTCCAACAGACACAGTCTCCTGACACGTTGGGAAGCCATGAGAAACCGTGCACGAGCATTTCTCTTCACCCTGGCATAAAGTCACTGATGTTCGTGACTCCCGCGCAGCCCCGATGCCTTAGCATGAGGCCCCTTTCCCCGACGAGGAGGGAAGCACTAAGGAGCGTGTTACTCCCCGCATATACATCATTCGTAGGCTGATTTATCAACAGTATAAACGCTGCTATTATAAAGGATCTTGAGTCTTTTATTGGCATCATTAATCGCCCCTTATCGCGCTTAGGGAAAAAAAGGGTGCTGCGTTTAGTGTTTGCAGATACAGTCCGCAAGAGGCTACCGGCGCTTACTTGAAGTAAGCTTGTTGTGCCCGGCGCTTACCCATCTTGCTTGGCGAGAACTGGCAGCACGTTTTCTGTTCTACAGCAAGCCAAGCAGGCATAGATCGTGCTCTGGAGCGTAGTCGGTAGTTGAGCAGTATGTACTTGAGTGAACTCTTCTAGCCACTCGACGCATTCTTGGGAGAAGAGCCCCTTGCAGCTTAGATGTGCCTTTGATGCTTCGGGTGCTACAGAGCCAAGCTACGCGGGCATCCTTGTTCGTGCAAGTATCCACCAAAACGCGGGACTGAAAAGGCATACTTTGCTTCGTGGTGTTACTGTCATCCTGCCATTGTTTCTGGTTTTATTGTCCTTTCCACCATGACTGCACATCTGCCATTCGTCGTCCGCGCAAGGCTCTGCGGAGGCCCTGCATAACACCTCGGTTTATAGGCTTGTAGAGGGCATGGGCTCATTGACATACCCCCACAGACCGCACTGTCCTACGCGGTCCGTTTGCCCGGCTCGAGTGGAGCTTCCGGGTTACGACCTCGTCCCAACCAGCGGTCGACTGGAACTCACTCCAGATTCGCAATGTTTGGGTAGCAGCTGGACCAAACCCCGCATGGCAACGTCGCAGTGTAGCCCTGTCGCCTACCGGTAGTCTTTCGGCCAGGCCAACAACGACGATCCCGTCCTACTGTGCCGCAGGAGGACTGGCCTGAGTGAGCTGCTGATTCGTGATGACCCACGTGCGATTGCTGACTGGCGTCGCTCATCCGACGTAGAAATGAAGCACCGACGGTGATTGCCGTGCGGTGTGCACACGCCCGCTGTCAGACTTGCAAAGCTGCCGTTCCCAGTGGAAAAAAAAGGCTAACTCGTGTTTGAGTAACCTTGAGGCACCGTTTGTGCAAAGCCTTTTCGCCGACGCCTCTCTGGCTCGGGCAGGTTGTGAGGCTTCCGACGACGTCCCTGCAGGTGGGTTGAGGGCTCAGTCATCATCGGCCTCGTTCTTGGCGACGGCTTTCTTGGTGACGGCCTTCAGCCCCGCCATCGTCACGGCGAACTCGACAGCACCGTCCAGGCCCTGGCCCGTCGCCCTCGTGTGGGGAGCGAAGACTACCTTCATCCACCGACGCCAGTTCTTCAGCGCCGGCACCCCCCGCTCGTCGGCCTCGTCCTCGATGTGTCGATGCACTCCGTACACGGGCTTTTTGAACAGCGCGATGCGGTACGCGATCTGCGTCGACCAGACCAGACCCAGGCTGGGCGTCTTGAGTCCGTAGTCGGCGAAGGGATCGTCGCCCCATCCGGTGAAAAACCGTTGCTGGTGGTCCAAGGCCAGCGCGGGAGGTGCGGGCGGGCCGAAGTCGTCCGGGCCCGGGGGTTCGGGCATGCTGGACCGGACATATTCGGCCATGGATGACGTCGGCTCGACGGCCGAAGGGGAGAAGGCTCTCGGCCCCCTGCTACGTGACGCCAGCGGGCTTTCCTGGGTGGATCCGTCGTCGCGGCCGGGAGGATGCGCCGTCCTAGGGGTCGCCATCGGTGGGAGGGGACTGGAGAAGCGGTCTGCCACTTGATTGGCAACCACGACGGCCAGGTTGTACTTCTGGGCCAGCTCTCTAAGCAAGGCCCCGAGGCGTGTCAGCTCGGTGCTGCGAGCTCCCATGTTGGATCCGAGGTTGCTGGCAAGGCCTCGCTCGAACTCGGCGCGGTAGTTGGAGGCCACGGAGTCGAGCACGACTAGTCCGGTGTTGCGGCGTTCGACCTCGACGGGGACCTGGAACTGGAGGATGTGCTCTTGGGATTCTAGATCAGGGGTCGAGGTGCTGGAAATGCCATCCAAAGACGGCCTGTCCTCGGGCGGCAGATGGGCAAACCGAGGATTGGCGGCTAGCATCTGAGAGAGGCGTGTCGTCGACAGCTGTGCTTCCGTTGTGATGTACAAGGCGGGGCGGCCCAGGCCGTGAGGTGGTGGCAGCTGGACGGCCAACAGCAGAGACAGCAGAAACTGCGTTTTCCCAACACCGCTCTCGCCCGTGACCTCGGTCACGTAACCGGTCGGAAGTCCTCCCCCCAGGGCTCGGTCAAGGTCATCATCGAGGGTGCTGATTGTGGACCACTGGTTCTCGAGATCCGTGAGCGAGCGTCTGAGGAAAGGGTTGGCGTCTGATGGCTGTTGGTTGGCGGGGTTGAAGCCGCGGTGAAGGGCGTCCACGACGGCCGCGCATAGCCGTTTGATGTCGAGCAGAGGCAGCTGGGTGCGTTTGCCTATTTCGACGACATCCTGGGTCAAGAGATCGGTGGTGGAGAAGTGGTGACGCTCCAACTTCTGCAACAGCCCAGAAAACTGCCCAACTGGAAAGTCGGGTATGAGCTGAAGCAGGTCGGTCATGGCATATGCGAAGGAAGTGACGGGTTCGGACGAGGTGAGTGAGACGCGCGATGCAACGCCAACGCCGGGCCGGGCCGCCGCGTCGAACACAGCAAGCCGGATGGGATGGGATGCAGGGATTGCTCCTTCTCAGCGCAGCATAGTCATTGATCACTCTGGGTTGCTGCCCCTGGAGAAAGGCGACTCCGGTGGTAACCTGGCAGAATGTGCGTTGGGATCGGTGAAGTCGACTTGGGTTCAAGTTGTTGATTCGAGCATCGCGTTACCGACTGAAGCCACTTGCCGCCCATTGGCAGAAGGAAAGAAGCAAGTGGGTCATTATGATTATGTAATACATGAGGGGGGGAGCGGGGCGCGACACACCGGGGTGGGGTCTTTCCAGCTTCTTTCAACTGCACCATCACCATCTTCATCATCAGCTTGAGGCGTGCGTGCGTGTTGGGAGCTGCAGTTCGTTATAAAACATCCGCGAGCCATCAGCGTTGACCGGATAGTCTTTGAAGATGCGGACGCTCCGTACACGCTGACTCGCCGAACCCCAGCCCGCGCCCTGATATGTGCAGACGCCAATGACACCTCCATTCAGACAGCATGCGGCTACACATGCAGATGATGTACAGGTGGAAGCCACCCGCTTGGCAAGACGGCTTCATCAAGCGCGAGGCAGACCACCCGCAGAAAGACGTAACGTGAACGAGCTGGCGGAATCCCCAGCGAATCCAAACCTGACCGGACTATTGGACACAAGTCGTGGCCGTGTCAACCTCGCCTAAAAAGCAAGCACGGGTTTGAGGCTGAAGTCCGCCTTCAGCCGGACATCTTGTTTAATTTCGAAGCGCCAGAGAGGACTAGCGCTGTCTCTCATGGTAAACAACTGGCCTCCGCTGGCCTTGAGGGCGTCAGGCTCACACGCCGGATGCTCACTGGCTGGAACGTCAAGAACGGGAAGCCCGACTCTCAACGGCCAGGTTTCCTACTTGTCGTACCCTCGACGCCCTCATGGAGAGGCCGAAAGAAGCGGCCTAGAGCGCTTTAAACTTCATGTTTCCGCCTTTGGTCACGGCCCTAAGGAACAACGCCAAGGTCCCTGTGCGTTCTCGGGCTGTTCTGCTTCGGCGCGCGACGATGTAGGCAGCAAGGCTACCCTCTGTCAAAGACCTCGGGCGGGAACCCTCATCAGGCTGGCTGGCTGGCTGGCTGCTTTTCTTCCCCTGCGTTATGTCTCGGAAAGCTCTGGATGTAACCCCGGCCTCTGAGCCCTGGTACATCTTCCGGCCAAGTATGCATGCCAAACCAAACCGTCTCTTACGACTCGGGCGTCCTTTGATGTCCATCGACATCTGATGCGCATTCCCCCAAGATCCTTGCCCTCCGTCTTCGTTCTGGTTCCGCGCTTCTCCCCGCTCGCCCTAGATTCATTCGACCCCGTGTCTGTCTCTCCTTGCCTTTCCCATCTACACTAAGCCTACTCTAGTCGTTCAGCTCTGGCAAGCCACAATGGGTCCCACTGTGGTACGATTGGGCGGGCGGAACACTAGAAGCCCGACCAGCCTATCCCCTCGAGCCAAGCTCGTCTGCTGGGTTGAGCGAAGAGTTAGTCCATGGCTGAGCTACTTGCGGCTTCACTGTCAAAGCCGATTGAGCACACTCGCAGGTTACACGCCGTTACCACCGCCGCTCGTGCTTGTAGAGTGGTAGGACAGCAGCGATGGGCAAAGATGGGGAAACACAGCAGCGGCAGTCTCAGCCTGGCGTATAATAATGGCGGCCAGCCTCTCTGCTCTTCGAGCCCTACCCCCTCCTCCGTCTTGCCCTGCTTGGTTCCTCTCGAGTCGCCCCGCTGCGCAGCACACCTGATCCTATTGTCCAACCCACTCGGACGAGAGACCTGACCAAGATGGCGAGTTCGTTCCGATTTACCGCCGGCCTGGTGGTGCTGGCAAGTCTCGCCGATGCCACGGTGTCGTCCCGGCTGCCCCGCGCCACCGCGACGTTCAACTTCCCCCTCGACCAGTTCGCACCGCGGCCGACCAAGGCACCTGTATACGGGGACCTGAGGAAACGGAAGTCGACGGACGCGACCGTCCTCGTCGCCCCGGACAACACGTGCGGCTACGTCTCGGGCCGCGCCGGCGCCGAGTACACCTGCGGCGGCAGCGCCACCTGTGCCCTGATGCCCCCCGTCAACTCCAACATCCCCGGCCGGGTCGCCTGCTGCGGCTCCCAAAACTGCAACGCCCCTCGCACGTGTTTCGACTACAAGGACGTTTACACCTCGAGCCTCTGCGACAGCGGCTGCCGCGTAGACACGGAAACCCGCAAGTGGTGGGTTCTTCCCTCCCCCCTTTCTTCCCCCCAGCCACGAGGGGAGCCCCCGAGAAACTAACACCGAGCCCGCAGCACCGAGACGGGGCTGCCGTATTGCCGCACCGTCTCCTTTTCCGACAACATCTACGGCTACTGGTGCGCCTCGGAGGAGAACTCGACGCCCCAGGCCGTCTTGACCACGTACGCGGGCCAGCGGGCCCGGCAATGGTCCGAGGTGGTCGTGACGCTCGGCGATTCCACGTCGAGCAGAGCCGCCAGGCCCACGGCCTCAGCCGCCGACACCACGGCGTCGGACCGAGAGACGTCGGCCTCCCCCTCCCCCGGGCCGGATTCCGACGATAATAAATCGTCCTCCGCGCCCATCGGCGCCATCGTCGGCGGCGCCGTGGGCGGCGTCGCCGTCATTGCCCTCGCCGTCTTCGGCATCTGGTTTCTCATCCGCAAGAAGAACCACAAAGGCGGGCCGCAGGGCCAGCAGCAGCAGCAGCAGCAGCCTCAGATGGGCTACGCGCAGCCGCCGCCGTCGCAGTACGCCGCCACTACCAACACGCAGTCCTTCCACGACCCCAAGTTCGGCGGGCCCAACGGCTACCCGCAGTCCTTTGGCGGCACGCCGCCCCCTCCCCCGCCACCGCAGCAGGACGGGTACCACCAGCAGCCGCCCTACTACGCCGCCGCCGCCGCCGCCGGCGGCTTCGCGGTGCCCGACCGCACCGACACGACGAGCCCCGGCTCCGTGTCCCAGATGACGCACAGCAACACCAACAACGACCTGAACAACCACTACAGCGCGCAGCAGCCCATCAGCCCCAGCACCACGCAGGGGGGAGGGTTCCAGCATTTCGGCCAGGCGGCGCCGCCGACGACGATCCACGAGGCTCCGACGACCGCCGACGGCCACCGTGGGCACATGCACGAGCTCGCCTGAACGGGCTCGTTTGCGGCGACCGGTTTTCGATGGGGGGGTCATCTGTGCGTTGTTTTTCTATGAGACGTTTTGGAACTCGGGAAAAAAAGGTTAACAGGAAGAAGAATCCCAACGGTCTTATAATGGTTTCTGGGTCGGGGGGGGGGGGGGGGGGGTCTAGTTGGCGCCGGTGAGGCGAGCGACGCATCGCACGTCGGGACGTGAACTTTTTGCCATTTAATCCTTGTTTTTTTTCTTTTCTTTTTTTCTTTCTAGACTTTGGCGCTGCCTTCACGGCGTCTTTTGCGCTCCCGACGACGGACGCGTCTGTAATTCCCTCCCCCTCCCAAAAAAACCCACAAAAGAAGTCGCACCTCGACGTGCGTCGTTCACGAGAATATACGAGAGAATACGAGAAGAATAATACGAGAAGAATACACGAGAATTTACGAGAAAAGACAAAAGTCTTGTTGGGTGCTCCCTCTTGTTTGGCCGCCAGTCACAACAAGAAACACACGGCAAGGCTTCTACAGGCATTATTGCGATCCCGAATCAAAAAAAAGAGGGTATATTTCCGAGAAAGAAAAAAAAAAGAGACAAAATGCTTGCTTGCTTGCTGTTCGTGCGCACACCCCGATGGCTCATCGCAGTCCGCTTCCTTGTCCTTATCCCAATGCAGCCAGCGTGAGCCTCCCCTGCCGCGTCCCTCCTGCTGTCTCCTGCAGTCCCTGCCCGACGAGCGACGCTCCATGACAAGCACCGCCGTCAGTAGTCAATCAGCCGCAGCTTCTTGCCAATCTCCCTCCGGCGCGCCTGCACGGCCGCCCGCTCCGAGGGCTTCGTCTCCGCCGTGTCCATGTTCTCCCCGCGCGCCTTGAGCGCCTGGAGGAGCATGCCGGCGTCGAAGAAGCCGTCTGTCGTGACTGTCAGTACTGCTCTCCTCGAGAAAATCATGTCATATCCAAAGATGATGAGGAAAAAGTAGAGAGGAAGTGCTTACATCCGCCGAGCTCGTCGTCCTCGCTGAGTGTGACGCTCTCCTCCGTGGGCGACTGGGTGCCGGTGGACGACCGGGCGGGCGAGGGCTTGACAGCGTCCTGCTGCGCCGTGATGAGCCGGCCGCGGGACTTGATGCCCCTGGGCGGCCTCGGGCGGGCGTGCTGGTGGTGGTGGTGGTGGTGGTGGTGGTCGAGCTCGCGCGCGCGGGTCTGCCGGACGCCGGGGCCGCGGCGGGACGTGATGCGCAGGATGCGGCGCACCTCGAGGAGGTAGCTCTCGAGGGTGTCGACGAAGCGCTTCGTCTGCCGGTGCTTGCTCGACACGCAGATGGAGATGCCCTCGTCCTTGATGATGTACCCGATGCCGAAGCCGTCTCCCGACGTCGGGCCGAAGCCGAAGTGCCGCAGCGACGGGTTGCCGCAGTTGGACGTCGACATGATGGTGTTGTTGAGCCTGTCCCACCCGGAGTCGGCGAAGATGTGTGGCATCGCTGACCCCTGGTGGTGACCGCCGCCGCCGCCGCCGCCGCGCGAGGTGGAGGTACTGTCGCCCCTCGCGCGGGCCCCCGCCGTCATCGACTGCGCGTCGTCGCCGCCGCCGCCGTTGAGCGAGAGCACAGAGTCCTTTCCGGGGCTGCCGCCGCCGATGACGGACTCGCCCTGGTCCGAGTACGCGTCGACGGGGCTCGAGTAGCCGGCGTTGGAGCTGCTGAAGGCGTCGTCGTCCATGGAGCGCTGCCAGGTGCAGAAGAGGGCGTAGAGGTGGCGGTCGCAGCCCTCGGCGCGGGCGCACTCGCGCGTCGTGTCGACGTGGCGCTGGCACGCCCTGCGGAGGGCCTCGACCTTGTGCTCGGCCGGGTTGTCGGCCCAGAAGGTCTGGACGAAGTTGACCGACTCGTCCGAGACGGTGCGGATGGCCTCGGTGCGGCCGTGCAGGTAGACCTTTGTCATGGCGGGCTCGTAGGTGCACTCGACGCGGCCGTAGAGGCCGTAGTAGGCGGCCTGGAAGGCCATCTGGACGAAGGCGTCGGGCGAGAAGCCCATCGAGGTCATGAAGTTCTTGCCGTAGTGCTTGAAGTCGAGGGTCCTGAACTCGTTCTGCTCGATGAGGTCGGCCAGGCGGGTCTCGGCGAAGCGCACGGCGATGCTGAGCTCCGGGGTCATGTCCCACTCGAGCTTGTGCGGCGTGGGGTCGACCTCGCCGAAGCTGTCGGGGTCCCGCTTGGCCGGGTCGGGGCTGGTGGTGGCCCAGAGCGTCGGGGCCTGGCCGTTGATGGTCCTGGCGAAGCGCAGGATGGTGTCGGTGTAGACGTCGCTGGCGAAGCGCAGGACGGTGTGGCCGTCGACGCCCGTGTGCTCAAAGTTGATGCCGGCGCTGCCGTTCTTGCACACAATGATCTGCAGCTTGTCGTACCACCGGTTGGTGCAGGTGCCGATCTGCACGCCCTTCTCGACCAGGCTGGTGCCGCAGAGCATGTTGCCGCACAGCGCGTCGGCGTCGACGGGCTCGGTGTAGTCCAGACACAGGACGAAGAGCGCCGAGTCGACGATGCCCAGGCAGTCGGCGTTGTTGGACCCCTCCTCCCTGGTCAGGACGTCCCGCAGGCCGGACCAGATCTTGCGGTTCTCGGTGCTCAGGACGCCGAGGGCCCCCTTGGCGGCGTCCTGGATGGGGGTCTGCGAGGCGTCGTCGATGATGGTCTGCAGGTTGATGGAGACGTCCTTCTCGCTCATGATGAGGTCGTTGTTGTCGTCCAGGACGTCGAACCAGTAGAACTGGCCGTGGCACATGACGATGATGTGCTTCGAGTCGGGGTCCTGCTCGATCTGGCAGCCGTTTTCCGTGGGCACGCGTGCGGTGCCGAAGAGCCTCGAGTACTGGTACATGCAGAGGGGCTGGCCCTTGACGGTGTCGGGAGGGAGCTCCTCCTTGCGGACGGCCCTGACGAACTCGAGCGCCGACACGACGAGCGACGCGGCCCGGGTCACCTGGTTGTTCCTCGCGGGGGTGGGGTCGTCTTCCAGCAGGAAAAAGGGGTTCAGGTTGAGAACGACGGGGTTGTCAAAGTTTAGGTACGAATCATACCCTTTGCGAAGGTTAGCCGGGTGAGGGGGGACGCGGGTGACGGGGGCGCGGTTGGGCTCACAGAACTGCTCAATGTAGCTGGTCTTGTCCTGGGCGTAGGCCTTCAGCTTCTCCTGCAGGAGGGGGCCATCGTGCATCAGGAATTCCCGGACGGCTTGCTTGGTCTCGGAGTGTTCGCGTGCGGACTGCAGAGGCTTGAGGGCTCTGAGATATTTTTGCGCGGTGACGTCCAACTCGGGGATGGGCAGGTGCTTGAGCTTGTCCTGGTGAGCGAAGGTGACGCCGCCCTCGACAGACTTGTCCGTGTAGACTGCCATGGGGTGGACGTCCTTGGTGCTCTGGCTCGGGCTTTCGTGGTCGACTTGTTTCAGAAGATCAAGGGCGTCCGGGACGGAACGGGGGACGGAGTACGAAGCGACGGCCTTTTCGAGGGTCTCGGCGAGGGGCCTGGGCCGGGAAAAGATGCGAACTTGAGTGGGCATGATTGTTAGCGGACGAGCTGCCTCTTTACGCGTAGAGAGGCGAGACGTTGGTGCTGACGTTCAACCCGCGCAGCGCCGTGCGGTAGAAGTAGTGGCAGTCTTGCAGGCAGTACGATGGCATTACACTGGACAACGGTACAGCATCTGGACAGCGTGGGTAGAGGGACGGTAGAGGGACGGCAGAGGGAGAGAGAGGATGGGGAGAAGAGGGAACGGCTCGGCTATGGAAGATGGGAGGGACTGGGAAAATATATCAACGGGTCTAGGGAAGGCCGAGTGAGAGGTCGGCAAGTCGAGGCTAGTATGAACGAGATGGGAAAGACAAGGGACGGATGGGATCGAGTGGAACCCCCCACAGAGACCAAACGGGGGCGACCGGGATGGGCTGGCGTGCAGAAAGCAGTTGGCCCGGGATCCCGGGGTCTTGTCTCGAGGGGGAGGGAGGAGCCCTTTCACATGCGGAACAGGTCCTTTGAACTCGTACCACAGGGCCGGGAGCACGCGCTTGATTGGGCTGACGGAAGATGGACAGAAAACGCCCGGGGAGAGGGGGCGCCGGCGGCAGGTGTTTGCGAAACTGACTCGGCAAGAGGGATGCGAGATGGAGATTTGGATGCAGGCCAGTTTCGCAATCTGCCGAGAGTTTCTGGATAAAAAGGGTTCGAGGACAGGGGGAAGGGGAGAATGGCGACGTACCAGACAGGCGGACTGGTTGGGTGGGTGCGGGCGCTGGCGACAGGACGTGAGGTGGATGAAGAGGAGAGGCTGGGCGTGGTTGCGGCAGTGACTGTCACGGTAGCACAAACTGATGAATAGTTCAGTGAAGACTCGGGAGGCGGCTGCTGAAGAAGTGTGTGTCTGTGTGTGAGTGTGTGTGTGTGGCTGGAGATGGTCAGCCCGTCGGTCAAGAGACTTCTTCTGCCTGCTTGTGCGGGTGAAGCCATCACGGGGACGGGAGGCGGAGACGCATCACTCACCTGGTAACAAACAGTGCGCGCGGTCGGGACAGCGTGGTGAAGCGTGAATCACTCGAGTGAGTGGGTTGAGCGCGAGGGGAGTCGGGATGAAGGAGAAAAGAAGACGTGGGGAAGTCGGTCCGGAATACCTATGTACGAGTCGAGTCGGGTTGAAGGGTGATGCAATCGGTCGATGCGATGCGATGCAAGGCAAGGCAAGGTAAGGCAAGGCAAGGCAAGCAACGGGCGCTTCTGGAAATTCGACGTCAGCTCTCTTTCTCGGCGGCAGGGGAACCCCACGGGGTCGTGGCGAGCGAGTGACACAAGACTGGGTATGGGTAGGGAGGAGACCACACCACACCACCCACGAGCCAAGGACTCGCAGCAGCCTTTCCTTTCGGGCGAAGGGGGATATGGCAAGAATGTGGCAATGGGCGGCTCTGGTTGGACGGACGGATCGACGACCGGGTTCGGCTTGGGCTTAACGCGGCCGGATGGAGGGGACGACCGGGGTGCGTGATGTGTGGGTGGGTGGGTGCCTCGAATGCGCTTGGCGGCTGACTGCCTTTTTGGTTTTTTTTTGGCTCGTGAAAGACCCTTTGCTAGCCGGAGGAACGGAGACGATGGGGACGATGGGGACGAGACGGGGGCGTCGACGGTTCGAGAAGCCCGGGGCGTCGTTCAACGGGCCAGCGATGGAGAGGGAGAGGGAGAGAGAAAGAGACAAAGAGTCGAGAAACGGAAAAGAAACAGGCGGGGGCGGGGGCGGGTCCGGTGACAGTCGTTCCAGCTGTAGTAGTAGTAGTAGTAGTAGTAGTAGTAGTAGTATTAGTAGTAGTAGTAGTAGTAGCAGTATCCGTACTGTAGGTAAGAATAGAGGAGGCTTTTCCCGCAACAATCCTTATTTACCTACCTACGATGTACGATACCTACCTAGATGATTGAGGTAATTAATTACACATATCCGTACGCACGATTACATCGTATAAACACAAGTATCACTGCTGTCTACCTGAGGGGAGGTAAATGCAACTATAGGTACGTACCACACATAGACTTCCCCTCATTACGCAGTACAGTCAGTACCAGTCCCTTGGAGGTAAGTACCTAAGTACGGATAGAGGGTGGGTGGGTCCCTTCCCGCCAGAAGGGGAATCTGGCTTACGAATAATACCGATATCTACCTACAGTCTTTACCTGCATATTTTGGCACCAGGTGGACAGGACGGGCAGGACAGGACAGGGGTCTGTGTACACCACTGCAAAATACAACACAATACAACACCCCTTGACATGAACGATCGACTATCAAGGCAGCCCATGCATTTCAAGCACACAACGCATTTCTAGCACACAACGCATGCCAAGACACCATCGTAGAGCACGCTTGGAAGGGCGGCCGGTGGCCATGTACAACTAACTCTTGGTTCTGGACAAAACATCATGATTCCGGCCCGGCACCCTGCGACGCCTTCTCGGCCGCCTCGAGCGCCTTGCCGAACAGCTCCGTCAACCGGCCCGTCTCCTCCAGCCCGACGCTGATGCGCAGCAGGTTCGGGTCGACGCCCAGGCTGGCTGCCCACTCCAGCTCCCCGTAGTGGGCGAGCACCACGTACGGCGACGTCAGCGTGAAGTTTGTGCCGAGGCTGGGCCCTTTCGGCGACTCCATGCTGTCGTAAAACACCACGGCGTCCTCCTTGCGGTGGAACACGGCCGACATCAGCCCGCCGTAGCCCCCCGACGCCAGCCTGCAGTCCTCGTAGTTCGCCCTGTCCGGGTTGTGTTTCGGGTAGTGCACCGTCTTGACGAGCGGGTGGGCCAGCAGGAGGTCGGCGACCGCCTCGGCGTTGGCGTTGATGCGGCTGATGCGCTTGGCGAAGTCGCGGCTGTTCCTCTCCATGAAGATGGCGTCCTCGGGCCAGTACGTGTCGCTGTAGCCCCGCTCCGCCGTGCTCTTGAGGCTGGCGTAGTAGCGGCTCCCGGGGTTCAGCACGGCCGACCCGCCCATGACGTTGCAGTCGCCCGAAAAGATCTTGGTCAGGCTGCTGACCACGACGTCGGCGTACTTGAGCACGTCAATGTTGCCGAACGTGCCGATGGTCTCGTCGACCACGAGCGCGAAGTCGTACCGGTCCGCCAGGGAGCGGATGCGCCCGAGGTTGGGGCACGTGAGCATGGGGTTCCCCGGGAACTCGCAGAACAGCGCCAGGAAGCGCTCGCCCGACTCGAGCCGCCGCTGGAGCTCGTCCAGCTCCCGCTCCGAGGCGCGGCCGTAGAAGACGCACCCGGGGCCGAACTTTTGGAGGATCTTGAGGGTGTCGACGTAGGGGAACCCGAAGCTGATGCTCTTCAGGCTGCCCCTGGCGCTCAGGAGGAAGCGGTGCGTGTTGAAGATGGCGCTCATCCCCGTGGGGAACAGGTAGACGTCGTGCTCGGTGAGGCTGGCGATGCCCCGGCCGCTGGGGTCCGCCTCGGGCAGGGGTCTGCTCGCGACGTCGACGTGGTGGCTCAGGGTGCCGGCGATGCGCCTCTTGATGGCCGCCTTGGCCCGGTTGACAAACGAGATGTCGAGGTTCCGGCCGTAGCGTTCCTCGACGAACCAGTTGGACGCGGCCGAACCAAGACCCGGACCGCCGCCGTCAACACCCGGCGATGCCGCCGCCGCCGCCTTCGTCGTAGTCGTCGTCGTCGTCGTCGTCATTCCCTCTGCGAGGACGGGTCGCTGGTAGCGCCGCGGGCCCTTGGTCTTCTGGACGGCCTGACACGTCGGCGCCGCCCTGGACGGGTCGTCGGGGCAGAGCAGGCCCTGGGCGAGGAGGCCGTGGCAGAACTCGGCCCTCCTGCTGGAGACGCCGTCGCCGCTGTGCTGCCAGAACTGCTTGGCGTAGGGGAAAGCGTCCGGGTGGAACAGCACGCCCGAGACGGTGGGGCTGATGACTCTGAGCGGGGCAGCGTCGGGGTTCGAGGCGTCGAGCACCAGGTGGACGGTGTCGAGGCCGTCGAGGACGCGGGCCGGGGCGTGGGCGCGCAAAAAGTCGATGCACCGCTGGGCGATGGCCTTGTCGGGGAAGAGCATGGCCCGCTGGCCCGGCGTGCGGGCAAAGGTGGAGGCGACGGCGCGCGCGAGGGCGTCTATGCTCTTGTGGATGAAGAATCTCGGGTAGCCGGTCGTCATGTTGTCGACGACCCAGCTCTCGCCCTCCTCGTACCCCACGTTGGCCTTCCATGTCGGCAACGAAACGCTCACGGCCTTTTTTTTCAAAAGAGACAACCAAGGTCAGCAGGGTGCATATAGACAGACGGACAACATTCGGAGCGGCACTCAAGGAAACAAACGTACATGAGGCGTGTCGGGGGGGATGGATTCCCCAAGAGCCACTTGAGGCATGGTGACGATACCTTGTGAAGAATAAAAATAGATAAAAAAATGAAGGAAAAAAATAATGAAAACGACGGCGTAGATGAGAGTGACGTGCCGTGCCGTGCCGTGCCCGTTTGGTCAAAAGTCGTCGTCGCGAGGGTTTGTTTGATTTGGGTCCGAGGATCGGATCGATGAGAAGACGAGGTCAGAACGATCGATTGGTCAAACCCTCTACTCTGTGGATACTACAGGTGGATGCCGGCGAGTTACTGCGTAGTATCGTAGTCATGGATGGACGGATGGGAATGAATGACTGACTGACTGACTGACTGACTGGGTGGGTGACTTTTTTTTTACCATTTCCGCTCGAGCACATCATCACCGTGCATTCCGGTATGCAGCTAAAGGGGAAGGGTTATGCAACAATCCATCAATGCCTCGTCCACGACCTCGGCGGACCTGGCGCCTTCATCTCCCTCACGATGAATATTGCGCGAGCGGCCTTCATCAAAGCCCCTTGCTCTCGTACCCCTACGAGCCCCAAAACCTGCGCGTACCAGTCGAGGGGCCAACGCCAAGCCCGCAACGGCCGGAGAGGCGGGGTATCCAAGGCCAGTCAGACAGACAGACAGACATACCATGTGAGCGAGAGAGACGCGGGCTTCGGCCGCCCAGATCTGAGAGGACAGCCGGTTCGTTGAATGATGCGACATGTAAACTAGAATGAGCTGGACGGGCGGGAGGACAGACCCTCGCGACAGTCACCGGTTCCATCCATCTTGCAAAGGGGGGCTGCGATGCGGCGCCGGAGCGGATGCGGCCCTCGGCACGGCGAGGTCCAAGGGAGACGGAACAAAACACACCCTTCAAGACGAAGCGAGCGAGAGATACAAGGAAAGAATTCATGAACAAAACAGCAAACAGAATTTAGAAACCCCGGCCCCTCCACATCCGAAACACACACACACACACAGACACACCCGCGTCAGCCACCCCGTCGGCGCCGCCCCCTCCGCGCGCCCCTGTGCTGCTCGTCGACGTGGCGCTTCAGGTTATCGCCCCTGCCGACCCGCTCGCCGCACGCCGGGCAGCGCCCGCCCCCCTCGGGCGGGATGTCGTTCCCCGGGTCCGCGGCGAACCGGGGGTGCGCGACGCGGACGTGGCGGTGCATCTCCCTGTTCGCGTAGAACATCCTGTCGCAGGGGGGGCGGGCCGCGCACGCGATCGAGGGCGGCAGGTGGTCTCTTTTGACGTGCTTGCTGCGGAGAGAGAGAGAGAGAGAGCCGTTAGCTTTTGGACAGACAGACATTTCCCTGAGCTCCGGCGGTTCAGATCTCACTTCAGCTCGGTGGGCCGCGGGAACCACCTCCCGCAGCCCTCCCGGTCGCATTGGACGGGCCGCTTGCGGGGCGCTCCCCTCGCGGCGGACGCCCCGGCCTTGTGCCTGTTCCTCTTCGGGGCGCGGGAGGGCTCGGCGACCGGGGCGGGTTCTTCGCGTTCTTGGGTGTCGAGAGGAGAGGACGACGACGACGCGGCGGACTCGTCCTGTCGGTCGGGGGGCGGCGAGTGGGCGTCCATGCGCATATAGTCACTGTGATCCCAGTCGGCGGCGCCCGGCGGTCGGCCGGCCGTCTATAGACCCGGCTCGCAACCGAAGGGCTGGCTTGCCGCCGCCGCCGCCGCCGTCCACTCCCCGGGAGTCGGGTCCGGCTCGTCCGTCCACGCCCGCCCGTCGGGCCCGCGCGCCCAGTCGGCACCCTCGTCTTCCTCGCGGCACCAGAGGGCCGGGTCCCGGGCCCCCGGCCTGAAGGCGTGCCGGTGGTCGCGCTCGCGCTCTTTGCCCCTGCCGCTCATCCTGTGGGCTCGCGGGGGTTTGGGGGGGGGGGGGCGGGCCGACGGCTGTTTTGTCCCGCTTGTATCAGCGGCCGGTCTTTGATGTTCGGCCCCTTGGACTCACCGTCGCGGTTCTTTTATGAATATTGCGGAAAGGAGATTGAAACGAGCACAGGCGGGCAGCGTCAAGTCAGGGTTGGTCAAGGATTGAAGCTTGGAGGATACAAGACCATGTTCTGTTGACGGACGCTCCAAAGGTCGCGGAGGAAGCTGACTCAAATAGTTCCAGGGAGCCCGGGGGCCGCCTCGTTTCGCCAGAACGCTTGGCGGGATGAGAAGTGGTTCGCTTGTTCCCCTGTTCGCCTGGCCTGGCTCGCTGCAACTGGCCTCACGCCCGCCCCCTCACTTGCCGGCCGTGAACCAACAACGGGTTCTCGACCGGACTCATGGACGCGCTTCCTCTCGCGGTCTTCTTCAGCCGGAATTCGGGCCTTTGTCCTCCCTAGTCGCTCGGTGGCCCCTCTCGGGCAGGCGCTGCCGGTAAGACACTCATGTAATAGCAGAGTGCCTTGCCAGCCGAGGTTGGCCGCCCTACAGGGATTCTCAATCAGGCTTTGAGGGCATTCATTCACTCGGTCACCTCCCACGCGCCTGCAGCCTGGTCTCGGTGAGCAACGCACAGGGGAGAACTGCTGACTGCGGACAAGGAACCGCAGGGAAAGGGGAGGAAGGGGGGGGGGCCGTTGTCGTGGCCCGGCTTTGCGTGGACCAATCAGGCGGCTGGATTCCTCCCAAATCGCGGGTGTTGGTCCGGTCCTTGGCCTGTCTGCCAAGGGTGGCTTGCGGGATGCAGGCTGGAAGGGTTTCCCAACAACTCGGTGGTAATTATCCCACGCCTCGTTTGAAAAAACAAGGAACCGGTTGGGCATATCGGCGTGGACCCTGCTATCGATGCGTCTTCGGCAGTGATTCGTCGCGTGCTTTTTACACTTTGTGCGCGATCGGCCGGCATCTTGGATAGAACGTAGATAGCGGGGGTTCCTCGGGCAAGAATCTAACATGGTCAGGGCCGGGGCGAAAGGTTGTATATGCAGATAGCCGGCTATCCAACTCAGATACGCGCTTCGGACTTTGATAGTGATCCGGAGATTCAGCGGGAATCTGTACAGGGAATGAGTTGAATTGGTTCAAAGTTGGGCGGTTCAAAGTCACGATACGTGGCTAGTTCCATGGCATAAAGTTCCGCAGCACTCGGCTGTGATACTTCAGGCCCCGCGCGGTGGTATCGGGCGAGTTCGATAGCCCGTCTGGGGGCCGGGAATTGGCGGCCGGAGCAACGTGATTTTGCATCAACGAGACTGTTGGCCGCTCGTGTTGGCCGCTCACATCCAACTGCGGCGCCCCTCGGGATTGCCCAACCCAGGCAGAAACGCTCAACTCGGCTGCGAAGCCGGCTGTGCAAAGTGAAGCCGGCTTCGAGATGGGTACTTTGTGACAAAATGCCCAAAGTCTTGTCTATAAAAGGCTTCAAGGACATGAGGTTCCGAGACGGTACGGTAAGTATTCAAAATCCTCCATTTCACTTGACTCCAAATATTCCACCCTCCCCAAAATCTGTTCGTCACACTCAACGCAACCACCCGGCCGAGGTCTCGTCAACATGGACCGCATCAACGAAAAAGACCTCCAGCTATTCTACCTCTCTTCTCTGTTCTGTGCCGTGAACGAGAGCTGCAGGAAGATGAACAACGTCACCTACTCGTCGGGCGACTACCGCGGTGACCGCGTCCTCTCCCCTTTCCAGAAGTTCCTGTGCAAGCTCGCCCAGGTATGCGACGCGGAAAAGGGAGGGGACACCATCACCGCCCTGGTCGCCCTGAGAGCGGCCGATGGGCCGTTGTACCACTTCGCCTCCAACGGCCGCAAGCCGTCGGAGCTCGAGAGCACCAAGAACTTCCTCAGCGACTTGCTCGGCTACGTCGGCAGGAACCCCGACGGCCTCGCCGAGAAGCCGTTGAAGAAGCAAGTGCTCCATCGCATTCTGGAGTTCAACCTACCCAGGGTTCTCTTCTATTTGAAACGGGTCATTGCTTCCGTTGGTGAATGTATCATCGCAACCACCCATTCCTCGGCAACTCAAGGCGGCAAGTGCACTCGAATCACCCACACCTGGCATGGCATAGAACTGACGGCCGAAAGGAACCGACATAGCTGCGCGGTTGAGAATAATCGAGGACAATGCCACTTTCCCTCTTCCGCATGACATGCAGTCTGACCAAGGCGCGAGGTTGAAGTGTAAGTCGACCGGCCACTCAAAGACGAGAGCAGAGAAGGGGCGGGGGGGGGGGGGACGAATCGAGCACGTACTGACGAAAGCGAGCACGCAGTTCTCAAAGACTGCGAGACCCTTCTGAAAACCATCCAAGACGCAATGGCGACGGGTTTCAGTCTGGTCATGAACCAGGGTGCCAACGCCGACGACCCGGAGACCTCGCACGCCTGGTGCCAGCTCCGCCACCACCTCGGCCGGCTGTACTCGTACCGCCAGGCGGCCGAAGTCATCGTCGAGACCTGCAGGGAGCGGCCGGAGCTCTTCGCCGGCTTCGCCGTCGCGTTCGTCCCCCACAGCCGCCCCAGACGGCTCCCGCTGCCGAGGACGACGGCGCCCTCGCTCGAGGGCGCGATCAAGGAGGCCTTCCCCGACAGGGACATCCAGGCGTACGCCGACCGCATCGAGCAGCTCCGCGGGTACGGCCTGGAAGACCACGTCCGGGGGAGGCTGGAGCAGAGGTCGGTGCAGCAGAACGTCCACTGCGAGGTGCTCCTCCGGGACTTCCTCGTCCGCGGCGGGATGGCGAGGCCGCAGGACTACTACGACAACGGCATGTTCATCGCCACCAGCAAGCCGCCGTGCCGGCTGTGCCACTACTTCTTCAAGGACTCGGAGAACGACTTCCTGGTGCAGTCGTCCCACATGAACGTCTACCCCAAGTGGCGGCTGCCCGACGTGTACGAGGAGGAGGAGGGGCAGGGGCAGGGACAGGACAGGGACGCCGTCGTCGCGCGTCGGGAGGAGCTGCTGGACGACTTGATCTGGCAGATGCAGCAGGACACGCTCGACGTCGTCAGGGAGCAGCACTCGCAGTGGAAACGCAACGATTCGCGCACCGAGTCATGGGCAGAGCTGTCGATGCACGGGGGGGGCAGCGACACGCGGGCCTCTGGCCGCTTTTCCAGCGCGAGCGGGGCCAGCGGGCAGGGCACAGGGACGGGGGCGGGTGCGGGGGGCGAGGGGCTCGGGTTCGGGTTCCGCATGCCTGCCGCGGTCGAGAACGGCGGCGTCTCCATCGGATTTGCCGCCTAGGCGGCTGCTTAAGATCTTGTGTTGGTAGCTTTTGCCGGTCGAGATCACATCAGACTGGTGTTATTAGATATACGATATGACTAAAGCGCATCACGAATAAGTCATTGTTTCCTGGCCGAACAGCCCTTGCTTATCCTGTTCCTCAACGGTCGTGATAGAGCACTGGCATAGCGGAACTGCGCTATTCGTCAAGGCGAGCATCTCTACGACATCCGAAGCGAGGATCTTTATACTACCCACTGTAAAGATCAAAATCCCCAGACCAGGAGGGACGGTGCTTGTTTCATTAGAGCTGTTGAGTAATAAAAGTCAAATCATCAGGGTATAAGACTTCCCACGTCGTGTTTGCACACACCGGTATCCCTTCCTCGTGGTGGAGATCGTGACGCATAACAGCATCATCCGCAGTCTCCGCTGGCGGGACGTTGAGCTGTTAACCTGCGTCTATAGACAGACAGTTGTTGATAGGCCAAGAGACAGCCTCCAGCACCGTCTTACCCTTATCTTACTAGTTATAAAAAACATAAAACACTAATGCAGTCGGTTCTGGAATAGCGTGGATTGAGTAGCGGCTATCAGCTCGGGCCGTCGACTTGTGGCTGGGGCTGCCGCTGCCGGCTGCCGGGCCGGGACGCGATCGGCACAGTGTGGGGCCGTTGCCGATCGGCCAATCGGATCCGATTGTGGCGCTCAGCCCAGTATCCTCTGCCTGAGTATCCGTACATAGACACCCACCCTAGGTATCTTGGCTGCTTGGGTAGGTGGCTTTCTAGATAGATGGATTTCTAGATAGATGGCTTTCTAGATAGATGGCTCTCTGCTCTCTTCTTCTATGCCCCCCGCGTTCTACTGGTTGTCATTCACCTCGGCCTGCAGACTAAAAGCATGGCGCAAGTTGACATGGAGCAGCCGTTCCGCCGTACATCGTTTTGACCCCATTAGGAGACATCTTACTCTGCAGCGAGGCACCTTTACCGGAACCCGCGAAAGAAGATGCATGAAAAGCACGGATGGCTTGGCCACCAGGAATGTCCCCCCCCAATCGGAAAAGAGAGAAACGACAGAAGCGGAGTGGGAACTTGTCAGCGACCCAAGGTACGAGGTTTGGATTCCCCCGAACCCCCGTCTGAAATATGAGTCGCCACCTCACGGCCAGGAGGGGGGAGGGGGAGAGATCTCGCACCACCGAGTCCTCGTCTCTCTGCAACTCTCAAAAGCAAGAACCCGAGAGGTAACCGCGAAGGGGGGACAGAAGCCCATCCCCATGGCCGTGGCTTCGGAAACCGTCCAATCGAATGTGTTATATCCGTCCGGCTTGCAAGATGCAAGGCGACCTTTGCCGCATTGACGGAGCCGCCAATCTTTCCGACGGCCCATTCGACACCTCGTCCTACCCACCGTTGGCCTACATCTGCTGTGTATCAGTCTGATGTGGTCTCTTGCAGATCGACTGAAGATTGCGAGACGACCAAACACGCATGGCGCGTTAAGAAGACATCAGCCAAGCACACAATCACACCATCTCGCGCATCTGCAGTTGCAGAAACCAGACACGAGCCCCAGACATAAGCCGGCTTATCTCAGACGCGCACCCTGTCCATGCAGTCATCAGCGATAACCAGAAAGGCTATATACCAACATCTGCCAAAAAGGGCAAATGTTATTCTCCCCTTCCGCCGGGGAAAGAGGGACGGGCGGCAGCTCCTTGTGGGGGACGGACAAGAGACGGACCATTCCACAACGTTCCCGCACGCCATTCTCCCCGCATGCATCAAGGCTGACATGCAGGAAACATGTCCACGTCAATCACCAGCAACTGCACTACGACCTTAACCTCGCTCTTCCGCCACTGTCTTGGCCGTCTAGTCCCCGGCAGCCGAGGGTGGTGCTGCCACTTTTGCCAGCCAACCGCCGCAAAGGTACCACAGCATCGAGATGCAACTTAAGCTTTACGCTCGGGTCCTCCCACCATGCTCTCAGCTACACCATACTGAATCTGCGTAGCCCGAGTATGCTTGGGGATACTACTTAACCAAACATCGTTCATCAGGAACTAACGTGCCGGGGCGAAACCGCTAGGCGTCATTGTGGGAATATTCAGCTCTTTTTTTATTTTTTATTTTTTGACTACACCGGGAAGGGCGGCTCTGAACAACACGCCAACCACAGACGATGAACACCATGTCCCGCCGGATGGCATGCAAGGTAAGAGCCCACCGAGCCCCGTACTTCGGGACGACGCCAACGGAGAGAACGAGAAAGGTGTGCCGCGAGCGCAAGGTCCGCTGCGACGGCGAGGCCGAGTGCGGCAACTGCCGCCGTTCGGGCGACCACTGTGTCTATCTCCCGACGAACAAGTCCACCAAGGCGGACATCACGCAGTCCCTCGAGGCGATACAAGAACGGTTAGGTGAGTGCGGCGTGACACGGTCCTCGCGGAAAGGACAAGAAACGAACGAGAGGGGGGAGGGGGGGGGGGGGAAGAGAAAAAAGGAAGAAAAAAAGGGTCAGATCCAGCTCGTGGCGCTGACGATTCTCGTGCTCGTGCTCGCAGAGAGGGCCGAGGCCTTGATCGAGATCCAGAACCAAGCGCTGCGGCGCAACACGGCCCCGGGCCGGCCGTACTCGGCGCACGACGCGGAGCTCCAGGGCATGTCGCACGCGGACTTTTATTTCCCGGCGCCCGCGCAGGTCGCGGCGGCAGACCCGGCACCCAAGCACCGCGGCCCGGCCTTCCCCCGGTACCAGTCCCCCGAGAACGCCGAGGCCGACCTGTTCGGCAGCCTGCCGACGCCGCGGACGGCGTCGCGCAACGACATGTACCAGTTCCAGATGTACGACCTCATGCCCGGCCAGATGCACGACGCCGTGCCCGCCGTGTTCCCTCGGCCGCAGAACACGGCGGCGGCGGCGACGGCGGTCACGGCGCCCGCCCAGGCCCGCGCCAAGATGCACGCCCAGACCCCCGGCCACCGCGACGTGCCGTCGGCCGCCAGCGTGGCGTCCGAGCCGGACCGAGCCACCGCCTCGCCGAGCAGCATCGGCCCCTCGCCCACGCAGGCGCTGCTGTCCCCGTCGCCTCCCCCCGTGGGAGACGCCGCCGCCGCCAGGGCCGCGGACGGGGACGGGCGGCGGGTCCTGGGCGAGCTCAAGACCTTCTCGGCCGACGTCTTCGCGACGCAGGCGCAGATCGCGGCGGTGGCGGCGGCGACGGCGGACCTGATGACGTGGCTGCGGCAGGCGCCGCTCGTGTCGTCGGGCGGCGTGGGCGGCGGCACGAGCTACGGGGGCCAGATGGTGCGGGAGACGCTGGCGACGCTGGAGGAGCGGGTGCGGGAGCTGCAGGGGCTGGCGGAGACGGGCCACAAGGAGGCGTGGGCGCGGCTGAGGGGCCGGCTCGGGGGCGCGGGGCCGGCCGACGTCGAGCTGAGGGCCCACGAGGGGGAGCTGCAGGGCCAGCTGGCCGCCATCTCCGACTTCTTCCGGAACGAGTACAACGTCTCGAGCCCGCTGCGCGAGCAGGACGGCGGGGCCTACGCCCCGTCCCGCTGGCTACGCCGGCCGGATGCGGAATAGAGCGACGCCCGCCTGCGCACGACTTCGGGGAACCCGTTAAAGCTACTAGATAGATCGGTAAAACTTGCACCTTCGGAGGTCGTAGCCTTGAGCCCTCGCCCGCTTTCCTCTCTCTCTGTGTGTGTGAAGGAGCAACGATATTTGCCATGACTGTGGTGGTATCGGTGATGTGTAACTAGGAGAAAAGATTGCTGGCTGGCAAGGTGAAGAAGCAGGTGAGGCTGGCGGCAAAAGTAGTCGCATGAGTAGAATACACCACCAACACACACACTCTCTCATCAGTGAATCATCGCGCACGCAAAAAGGCCGGGATCAAAATCGTTGCCTTGACGATCGTGATACGGAGCAGGCAAGACGACGAACGGCGTTGCGGCGGAAGCCGTGGGTTACTTTTGCCACCGTGGTCGGGGAAACTCGAAGACCCGGCCAGCGGGAAACATCTTTGAATATGAATACGGGAATCGCTCTTTCTTTGTGCACAACTGGCGCGGAGACAACGATGGCATTTCATTCCTAAGCACAGCTGCAAGGCATCTGTGTCTCGTGTGTGTGTTGGGGGGGTGTACACGCTCTGCCGTAGCATATCCTCCCCGAGGTCTCTCCCTAGACCCTCCCGCGAAGCACAGTCGCGGGCCGGATCCCATTGTGCATCGCGGCCGGGCCACGAACGGAGCTCGACGAGCTTGCCTCTCTATCTCTCTCTCTCTCTCCCCCTCCGTCTCTCTACAGGGGACGTCGTCCCGCGGCTAGGCCGCGCCTAAAAGGAAAACTCCTGGCCGACCAGCTTCTCGCTGAGCTTCCACAGCTTCTCGGCGTCGACCGAGTCCCTCGCCCACGACTTGATGGTGTCCGTGAACGGGTCCCCGACGCGGCCGCTCAGCAGATACTTGCCGTTGTGCTCTTGCAAAAACAAAGTCAGCCAGCCGGCCTCGGCAGAAAACGGGGGAGGGACTCACCGGTCAACTCGGGATCGAACGCGCCGTAGGCGAGGATGTTGGCGCCGACTTCGGGCGTGTCGGGGGAGAGGTCCACCTTGGACCAGTCCAGGAAGCCCGGCATGTTTCCCAGGAGCCGGTCAAGTTTTACTGGCCTCGCGCGTCAGCTTGCATGCTCAAGAGTCAAGAGAAAGGGGGGTGGCCAAGTTTGCGGACTTGTCGACGGCGCGACGTACTCATGGACTCGAAATCCTCGGTCGATTCGCCAAACAGCTTCAGGTGGCTGCCGAGGTTGCTCATGACGAGGCCCGGGTGCACGCTGAAAGCCTGCAGGCCGTGGCTCGAGCCGAGCTTCTCGGCGAGGGAGATGGCGTTGAGCATGACGGCCGTCTTGGACTGGCCGTAGCTCTGCCACTTGTTGTAGTTGTCGCCGTCCTGTCGATCGGGTCAGACGAGGCTCTCGCAGAGATGGTCTGGTAAAGAAAAAAAAGGAAGAAAAAAAGAAGAAAAAAAAGAAGAAGAAAAAGTAAAAAAGCCGTGGCAAAAGGGGGAGAGTGCTCACCTGGAAGTTGTAGTCGTCGAACCTGACGGGCCCGAGGCGATGACCGTCGCTCGTGACGTTGACGACGCGCGGGGCGGAGGACTTGAGGATCTTGGGCATGACGAGGTTGGTGAAGAGGAAGGGGCCGAGGTAGTTGGTGACGAGCTGGCTGTCGAGGCCCTCGGGGGTCGCCGCCCAGTCGACGGCCATGACGGCGGCGTTGTTGACCAGCACGTCGATGCGCGGCACGTCGTCCCAGGCGTTGACGGCGGCGGCGGCCTTCCGGACGCCGTCGAGCGACGCGAGGTCCAGGTCCAGGACGCGGACCTCGACGCCCGGGGCCTCGGACGAGACGGCCTGCGCCGTCTGCTCGACCTTGGCCCGGTTGCGCCCGGCGAGCACGAGCAGCGCGGGCTGCGCCTTGGCGATGCCCGTCACGAAGCCGGCGCCGACGCCGCCCGGGGACACGCCCGTGGTCAGTATCACCTTGCCCTTGACCTGGTCGGCGTAGAGCGCGGCGAGCTCGCCCACGGTTCTCTTGTCGGTGTTCATCGTTGCGGGCGATATGCGGATTCTGGGTGTGGTGTGGTGTGGTGTGGAGGGGGGGGAGCAAGTTTCTAGAACTAGGGTTCTCTCCTGCGATTCGATCACAATATGATGGTTCGGTCGGGCGTAAGCTGACGTGGGGGGCTTCTAGGTAGGATTTCCCTCCGCATCTGTGTGAGGCCGATTTATATACAACAAAACCGAGGCGTTTGTTCAGCTTCAAGCCCCCCTCCCCTCCTCTGCCTCGGTCGGCGGGACAATCGACGGCCGCTGATAAATCACGGACGCATCTTACTCCGTTGTTGCGTCACCCGGAAGGCTGTTTGTGTGACACAACGCCGCAGCTTATGTCTTGTTTCGGCCAGCCGCTCCTATAGTCGTCTGCAGCCCGGCGGCGCGTTCTGCCCGGACTCGACCCCCCCCCTCGTCTTACGAGCTACGTGCACCCATTGGCCACCCTACGAGAGCGCGGTCATGGTGGCATCCGGCCCGAGCCGGGGTGTAAGTAAGCGTGTAAGCCAGGCTAACCGCTTAGTCTCCTAGTCTCGAGGAGGGGGAGCTCAGCTCAGCTCACACGGTGCCGCCTACATACATATCGCGGGCCAACCGGAGCATGTCTCCCTGCCCTCTTTCGACGTCGTGTCGACGCACCTTGCTGCCTCGCCCGACTAAGCGAGATGCTTCGCCCGCGAGTCATCGGGTAAATGTACCGGTTGGATTACATGGCTCCTCTTGTTTCTGGGACTTTTGTTTCATTTCTTATCTCCGTCCTCTATGTATGTATTATGCCACCCCTTGTCAACAGGCTCCTGTTGGTCGATACGTACGAAGGAGGGGGGGGAATCGACCTCTTGTCGAAAGTGATATGGAAAAAAAACTACAACACGCCAAGGCCTCCTTTGCGATGAACACCACTTGCTTGCGTGCAAAACGTCTGAACGACTGACTGACGGACGGAGGCGGCGAAGCAAGGCAGTCGGATACAGAAGCAATGTTGCGCGCGCTCTGCCCGTCCCAGATGAGATGAGATGAGATGAGACCATGCCCCCCCCCCCCCCCCCCCCCCCCCCCCCCCCCCCCCCCCCCCCCCCCCCCCCCCCCTCGCTCTATGCGAAGACCATCTCGTCCCTCCACCAGCTCATGATGAGAATCGCACTGCCCGGCCCGGCGACGACGCTGAGAGCCAACGTGACCAAGGCCAGCCTGAACGGCCCCGTCGCCTGCCCGCAAGCCCCCGCGGCGCGGTGAACCTGCGCCAAGACCACCAGCCCTACGAGGCTGTACCCAAACACCTGATCCCAAAGCATGAAGCTGCGGACGCCGTCCCCGAACGTCTCGCCCTGCGTGATGGCGACCGGCGGCAGCGCCAGAGAGCCGGGACCCAGCTCCCGGGCGTACCCCGGGGCGAAGACGCTCGGGAAGAGCACGCTGGCCAGGCTCACGCCGACGACGGACCAGTGACAGGCGCACGTCGCCACCAGGGTCAGGAGGTTGACGACGCGGACCGACCTCAGGTGCGACGCCGCCGGGCTGGCGCCGCCCCAGAAGCCCCGGGACGCTGCCGCCGTCGTCTTTGCAGCGGCCCCCACGGCGTGGTGTGCCGCCAGGACCAGGAGAGGGAACATGTTCCAGGCGGCGATGGCGTACTGCTGGAAGGCCTCCGAGACCATTCCCGGAGAGGGCAAGGCCATGGCCACCGCGGGGACTACGTACCCGAGGAGGAAGGCGGGCGGCAGCAGGTAGATAGAAAGGCTGTCACGGACGGACGATGCGCCGAGTAAGCCTGCCTTTCCTCGATCTCGCGGTTCGCCACCCCCACCACCACCACCCACCACGACGGTAGCCGAGGTCGATAGAAACGAGAGAGCCCATACCCAGCCGGTGCAGCCAATGGCGGTCAGCTGGAACAGGAGGGACCACATCGTCGCCCTACGTCGGGTCACACAAGACATGTCAGCGCCCCTCGCAGAGCCATACATACATACGGGCGGTGGTGGGAAACGGACTGACCGGAGGACGCTCGGCCTCGACCCCCTGAGGCTGTCCGTGTACATGACGACCAGGCAGCCGAGGTACTGGCCCAGGAAGTAGATGCCGATGGCCGAGGTGGCCGGGTGCGACCCGTCGACGGCCTCGTAGAAGAAGACGACCAGGACGCGGAGGACGAAGTCGACTGGCCAGTACACGCCCGTGAAGGCCTGTCGCAGGGGGGTCGAGGTCCCGGGCAAGACGTAGTCAGCCCTGCCGAGCAAGACAGGCACGAGGTGCCGCATGGATCCGTCCAGCGCCGCGCGACCCCAGGTCTGGGCCGTCCCCAGGGCGCCGAGGGTGTAGACTAGAGAGTTCATCGTAAGTCGCTTCCGGGGGGTCAGAGGATACGAAGCAGGCAGCGAGATTCCAAAATGGTCGACCCGTAGTGATTTCTTGTCGAGGAACGTAGGATGATGCGACTCGCCCGAAAGTTCCATCCCCCCCCCCCCCCTTGTTCGTCGTGTGGGATGATCTTATATCCTGTACGCCAGGAAGCAGGGGGGGGGGATGGGGGCGTCAGATATATTGTCATGATCGTATGTTAGAAGTGTATTCCGGCTCCCCCGGGCCGAAGATTTCACCCAGCGCTACGGGCGTGACGGTCCCCGTCCAACTCGCATCAGACCCCCCTCTCCCCCTCCCCTTCCCCTCCCCCACGCCACGGCTGAGTGTTCTTCGTCAGCCCTTGTGGGGAGGGGATTTGGGGGCGTCAGTTGTCTTGGGCCGGCTGCCTGCTTTCGAGGAGGCAATAGCTTCGTCGTGGCGTGGCATGGCAGCACGCCTTGCCTCGTCAGCCGCTCTGCTGCGCCGGTTCCTTCGAGCCAGGGGAGCGTGAGCTGAGTGAGCCCAGCCGACTGACTATTCTTGTCGTTCATAACCTCTTCGCGGCGGCGGACCCGGGCGAGTTTAAAGGAAACCAAGGGCCCTTTTCAGTGACGAGAAACACTCGCGCTGGTACCGGAGTTCCAAAGCTTCTAGTTTAGTTTCACAAGGCCGCTTCTTCCCAAGCATTGCATATCATTCCGCAGAGGGGTCTCATCATGTTCGTGAGCAAGTCACTTGTCCTCGTTGCAGTCGCAGCCGCTTCTGCGTCTGCGTCTGCAGCTGCAGACGCACCGCCGGAGGACGAGACTCTTGGCGCGAGAATCGACTCGCAGGGTTTCACCCGGCTCTATGGCAATTCGTTCGGCCGCCCTGGATACAACGCAACGTATGATTACATTGTAAGCTGCCCTACCTTACCTACCTACCCACCAACAGCAGACGTGCGTCGAATGCTGTGTCACTGCAGGCTTGGCGTGGGAGAGTCTGTTAACAACGGATAAGATCGTCGGAGGGGGCAACGCGGGCAACACCATCGCCGCGCGTCTGGCGCTGGACAAGACGGCCAACTACAGCATCGCGGTCCTCGAGTCGGGCAGCTTCTACGAGATCACGGCAGGCAACCGGACCCAGGTGCCCGGCCTGGGATACCTCGAGACGCAGGTCTTCCCCGCCGGCCTGGGCTCGACCCTGACCCTGTCCGACATCGTGACGGAACCGCAGTCGGTATGCAGAGCACAACACACAACAACCCCTCCCTTCTCCCTTCGCTTGGCGAACTCCTTCCCTTGGCGACCGCTCGCTGACCATCGACCCCGACACGTGGGGGGGCACAGGGATACAACGGCCGCCGGATCGACTACCTCCAAGGCCAGACCTTTGGCGGCAGGTGAGTGGCATCGTCCAATGTTGTTCCCGAGGACGGGAACGCGTCTGCCGTGCAACAATGTCCCGCTGACACTCTCTACCAAACGACAGTACCGCTTCGAACGGCATGGCCTATCACCGGTAAGAGCCCAAGCTGGACTTACACAGCAGCGGCAGCAGCAGCAGCATCACACTCTCTCTGCTTCGAGCGCACGCTGACCTGCACCTCGAAAACTCACAGGGCGACCCCCGGGACCTTTGAGCAGTGGTCGGAGCTCGCCGGCGACGACTTCTGGTCGTGGGACGAAGTGTACAGGGCGTACAAGAAGAGCTGCCGCTTCTCGCCGCCCGACTTCGCAAAGATCGACCCCTCCCTCAACATCACCTGGGACGAGTCCGCCTTCGACGCCGACGGCGGCCCCCTGCACGTTTCCTACGGCAACCACCAGGGCGCCTTCGGCCCGTCGATGGAGGCCGCCCTGGAGCGGGCCGGGCTGGGCCCCATCGCCGGCTTCAACAGCGGGGGCCTGATGGGCTACGGCACCCTCACCGTCACCGTCGACCCGCGCACGGCGACGCGCTCGTCGTCCGAGACGTCCTTCCTGCAGGCGGCCGCCCGGGCGGGGTCCGGCATCAAGATCTACCCCAACGCGCTCGCCCAGCGCGTCACCTTCGACGAGGCCAAGAGGGCCACCGGCGTCGACGTCCGCATGAACTCGGCGACTACGGACAAGGTCTACCACCTGGCCGCCGCCAAGGAGGTCATTGTGTCTGCGGGGGCCGTGAGTGAATTCCCCAACACCTGCCGCCGGTCTCGCCCCCGTGTTACATACAGGGAGGGGAAGAGACGGGACGCACGGCTGACATGAACCGCGTTTTTGATAGTGGCACTCGCCGCAGCTCCTCATGCTCTCCGGCATCGGGCCGGCCGAGACGCTCGAGAAGCACGGCATCAGCGTTTTGGTGGACTCCCCCGGCGTAGGGCAAAACGAAGAGGTCGGTTCTCGTCAGCACCATCTGCCTCGGACATACCCCCCCCGACTGACGTTGCCACCAGGATCAACCGACCGTGCCCTCCATGCTAAAGGTGAACGTGACGACCCTCACCCAGCTTGTACGGGAGAACCCCGCCGTGACGGGCCCCGCGGTCGAGGAGTACCTGAAGAACCAAGCCGGACCTTACTCCGGGGTGGGAGCCGGCCAAGGCATCGGTAAGGCGGACTTTTCCTTCCCTTCCCTCGGTGTCCTGCGTGCGGTGTTGTCTGATGAAGCTAACCCCCCACCAGGTTTTGAGAAAATGCCAGAGAGCTACCGCAAAGGCTACAGCAACTCCACGCTGTCCTTCCTCGAGACGTTCCCCGCGGACTGGCCGGAGATCGAGTGGGTCACCTACGGCAGCGCCCCGGGCATCGGCGACGTGGGGCCGGACGACAACTTCATCTCCTTCGGCGCCGTCCTGCTGTCCACCGCCTCCAGGGGCAACGTCACCATCGCCAGCCCGGACATTGTCGACCCGCCCATCATCAGCCCGAACTGGCTGGCTGACGAAGGAGACGTCGAACAGGCCTACGCGGTATGCTATCCCGTCCCCCCCTCTTCCCTCTTCCTGTTTTCGGGTGTACGGACCAAAGAAACCGGTGCTGAACTGTTTCCGCCGCGCGCCAGGCTTTCATGAGAATGCGCGAGATCGCCTCCTACGCCAGCATCGTCGAGGAGGAAGTGTTTCCGGGGCCGGCCCTCACCGGCAAGGACGCCATCGTCGAATGGCTGCGGAACAACATGAGCTACATCTTCCACGCGTCCTGCACCTGTAAGTCAGCGGGAACACTTGCCGGGGTCGCTTTTGATTCCCGTTCCCCTCTCCCTGGCGTTGTTTTGTTTTGTTTTGTTTTGCTTCCCTCTCTCTCTTTTTCTTTCTTTGTTTCTTTTAACTCTATCAAACTGAACGTGATTCGCAACTCGTTTGCGAGGACACCCGCTGACCGTGGCGTCATCGCCTCCCCTCGCAGGCAGAATGGGCCGCGACGACGACCCCGCCGCCGTGGTCGACTCCCGCGCCAGGGTCCGCGGCGTGACGGGCCTCAGAGTCGTCGACGCGAGCGCCTTCCCGTCCCTGCCGCCCGGCCACCCCATGTCGACCGTCTGTAAGTGTTGCGGCCCCGGGTGAGCTTCTCCAAGCTGACGCTTTTTTTCTCAGACATGTTTGCCGAGAGGATCGCCGAGTCCATCCTCGAGGGAAACTAGAAGCACCCGCGGGATGCCTCGCGCCTTGGGTTATAGACGGCACTAGAGCAATCGGAGGCAACGCCACACAACATACACGTATACTGGAGCAGGACACAGAGGGAGGAGCTGGTTAATGGGCCGGGTCGGGGGTTGTTGGTTTCGGGCTGCAGCATACGACTAGAGTATAGATGAGCAGAGTATAAATTCATATTGACTGGCAACGAGACAAATGTAGACCAAGTCCCTGCGATAGCACCATTTACCGGGGGAAACATACAGATGGGCCTGGTGAGAACGCGGGAGCCTTCAAAATTGCTTCATCATGCTCCTTGCGCTCCACCTAGTTGATCAAGAAGAGTTGCCTCTCTCATCACCCTCCTTGTCGTACGGTTCATCTAGCCTATACATGCAGCTGTGCTTCTTCGGAAGGGTTGAGAACAAGTCACGTAGACAGTCTGATGTTACATATGCCGGTACTGTTTAAGTAAAGCGCCTTTTTTCACGAGAATTCCCAATACACCCCAACTATGTCGCGCGGGTCTGATCAAGACCGACCAGAGCCACCACTCACGAAACCTCGAGCCACGTTGGCGTAGTCATGCCGCACTTGACTGGTTACGCACATCCTGTAGGAGGGCACAACCGTCCCTACGCTCCCACCGCGCTCCTCTCCCTGACCAGCTTCGCAAACTCCATCAACGAGGCGGCCTGGGTGATCTCGAACACGGTCACCTTTGCTCTCGCCGCGCTCCCCAGCCAGTTCCGGAGCTCGACCGCCACCAGCGAATCCACACCCCGAGACGACAAGGAAGCGCCGAGGTCGATCTCGTCCACCGCGACGCTGAAAATGGCCGCCAGCCGCGCCGCTATGGCCGCGGCTACCCCGCGGGCCGCCTCCTCCTCCTCCGTCCCCGCCGCGCCCTGCAGCGCCCGGCCCAGCGCGGCCGTCGGATCGGCACCGGCGGCGGCCCCCGCGTCGCCGGATTCGCCGGCGCCGGCGCCGCGCGGTATTCCCAGCCGGAGAGTGCCGAACCGCCGGTCCCGTCGCACGGCCGAGCGCGGGGGCAGGCGGTCCCACGGCGCGAGCCCGACGACGACCTGGGCGTCGTCGGGGCGGGCGCGGCGCGGGCTGCGGACGACGGCCCGCTCCACGACGCCGAGGATGACGTCCATGTCCAAGGAGACGGTGCCGAGGCCCTCGACGCGCGCCCGCACCCTCTCGTCGGCGGCGCCGGAGCCGTCCGTCCTCGCCGCCGCCGCCGCCGCCGCAGCCACGAAGCCGACCGAGTTGACGGCGCTCAGGTCGATGCTGACGGCGGCCTGGCCCCGCGCGGCGCGGTGGCGGGCGAGGGCGTCCTGGAACGTGTTGCCGGCCGCGTAGTTGGCCTGGGAGACGTTGCCCGCCACGCCCGTCAGCGACGACAGCATGACGAAGAAGGAGAGGTCCGGCAGGTGCTTGTGGACGTTGACGCTGCTGGCCACCTTGGGCCGCACGGCGCGCTGCCACTGGTCGTATGTCATGCGTTCCAGGACCGTATCCTAGGAAGCGGGATCGAAGAGCGTTGATTAGTTGCGAGTTTTGAGTAAAGGGGGGGGGTAGGGGGGGAAACAGGCAAAGGAGGGAAGAGGTGGGAGGGTCAAACGTACATCCAGCACCATGGCGCCGTTGATGACTCCCCGAATAGGGGGCATCGAGGCGGGCGAGTCGCCCGTCACGGCGCGGAGGAGCTCGAGGAAGGATTCCTCGTCCGAAGCGTCGCAGTTGCGGACCTGGAGGTTGCAGCCCCTGGAGCCGGCCTCGCCTGCGAGTTTCTGCGCCTCTGGGTGCGACTCGGCGTTGCGGGAGATGAGCAGCAGGTTCCTCGCCCCCTTTTCCATCATCCAGCATGCGATGGCGCGGGCGACGCCGCCCAGCCCGCCGATTATCAGGTACGTCGCGTCCGGGTTGTCGAGTGACACGGAGTGTTTCCGGGGTTCGACCTGTTGACGCCTATTAGTCGGTCGATCTTGCGGTAGAGAGAGAACAGCAGCCAAGGGAGCAGAAGGGGCAGAAGGGGCAGAAGGGGCAGAAGGGGCAGAAGGGGAAGAGAGGGGGAGAGGGGAGGGGCCTGATACTAACCTTGACACACGCATCTTCCGCCGGAATAAGCACAAGCTTGCCGAGATGGCTTCCGCTCTGCATCTTCCGCATCGCCTGCTCCATGTCGGAGATGCTGTAGGTCTCTATGGGGTGGACCGGGGCCAGGCCCTGCCTGTCCGAGAGGATGCGGAGGGACTCGCGGAGGGCCTCGCGGACTCTGGCGCCATCGTACACGTTCAGCTGGTTGACGTCGACGCCGGCGTACGTCGCGCACCGCCCGAAGGCGGCCATGTCCAGACGCCTCGAGGCCTCGATGTCGGTCTTGCCGATCTCGACGAACCGGCCGAACCTGGCGACGCAGTCCCAGGACGCCTTGAGCAAGGGGCCGGAGAGCGAGTTCAGCACGACGTCGACGCCCCGGCCCCCCGTCTGGCCCATGACGGCGGCGGCGAACGAGTCGTCGCGGCTGCCGAGGACCCGCCCGGGCGGGATGGCGTACCTCCTCACCAGGAGGTCCCTCTTCGCCTCGGTGCTGCAGGTCGCGTAGACCTCGGCGCCGACGCTCTGGGCGACGACGATGGCCGCCTGGCCGACGCCGCCGGCGGCCGCGTGGATCAGGACGGACTCGCCGCGTGCGAGGCCCGCGACCCGGACGAGCGAGTGCCACGCCGTCACGTACACCACGGGCAGCGCCGCCGCGTGCTCCCACGGCATGCCGTCCGGGATCCTCGCGACCGCGTGGGCGTGCGCCCGGTCCGTGCCGGCGAAGCGCCCGCTGGCTATGCCGCAGACCCTGTCGCCCACGGCGAGCCCCGAGCCCTCGGTGCCGGGCCCGAGGCGGGTGACGACGCCGGCCGTGTCGTGCGAGACGAGCGTGTCGTCCAGCTGGCCCAGCGCGACCATGACGTCCCGGAAGTTGAGCGCGAACGCCTTGGGCGCGATCTCCACCATGCCGCTCGGCAGCGCGTCGTCGCCCGTGTCGTCCGATTCCTCGAAGCGCATCTCGCTCAGCAGGCCCGAGTCCGACGGCTTCCACCTGAGGACGCGGCCGGGCTGCGCGAAACGCCGGGTCCGCGGCGCGTCCTCCTCGCGGGGGCCGTCGCCGTCCGCGTCGCCGTAGACCCGGACGACGTGCAGCATGGAGTCCCTCACCGCGTACTCGGTGTCCAGCTCGGCGGCGGCGGCGTCTCTGTCGTACCCGAAGGCCTGTCGGAAGACGTGGCCGACGTGGCCCATGTCCCGGGCGTCCCACGACGCGCTCGCGTCGCCGTCTCCCGCCGCCGCCTCCAAGTCGACGTGGACGACCGTCTTGCTCGTGTCTTCCTGCCGGAGCGTCCGCAGCAGCCCCTGCGTCTGGCCGAACGCCGGCCGGCCCGCGTCGACGATGCCCCCGCGCGACAGCCACAGCACGCCCCTGGAGCCGACGAGGAGCCGCCGCACCCTCTCGAACGTGACGCCGTCCATGCCGTCCAGCAGCGGCGCCTCGAACTCGGCGACGAAGACGCATGTCGTGTCCGGGTGGGGGTCGAACTCCCCCAAGGCCTGCACCGTCGGCGCCGCGCCGGTCACCCCGCCGATGGTGTCGGCCAGTTCGGCCAGCCACGCCTGGGGGGGCGCCTCGGCGTAGACGATGGAGACGAAGGGCGGCGGCGACGACGGCCGCTCCGGAGGTTCTGCCGTGCTCAAGATGACGCTCGAACACTGGAACTCTGCCTGCTCGCAGTCTTCTATGTGGCCGTCGACCCCGCTGAAGCCCGTCTCCCTGAGCACCCGGTCCCAGGCCTGCAGCGAGACGTTGGGGCTCATGTTGCGCTCCGGCTCCTCGCTCAGCCACCACCCCGGCACGGTGCCGAAGATGAGCTGGATGTCGAGGCGGTCCTGGGTCGTCTCGATCATGATGAGCGTCCCGCCCGGCCTGAGGAGCTTGCGGACGTTGGCCATGGTGTTGCGCAGGTTCTTGGTGGCGTGGAGCACCATGAAGGCGACGACGAGGTCGTACGCCCCGGCGGCGAGGCCCTGCTGCGCGGGGTCCCGCTCGATGTCCAGCGCCTGGAAGGTCATGTCGGGCGTCCACGGCGCCAGCTTCTTCTTGGCCGCCTCGAAGAAGCCCGAGGAGATGTCGGTGAAGGTGTAATGGTCGAGGAGGGAGCCCGACGAGCCGTCGCCCCTCGCGGCGCCGCGGCCGCCGCCGCCGAACGACTGCAGGACGATCTCGGTGGCGCCCCCCGTGCCGCCCCCGATCTCGAGGACCTTGGCCCCGGGGTTCTTGACGGCGAAGAGCTCGACGACCTCCCTGAGGTGCTTGTACGTGCGGTCCTTCAGCCTCGGGAGGTCCATGTAGTACTGGTTGAGGAGGTTGTCCTCCATCATCAGCTCCAGCGGCGTCACGCTGCCGCGCACAATGTCCGTCAGCTGCCGGCCCACCCGCACCAGCAGACGCCCGCACGCGTCGGCGTCGCTCAGCTCGTCGTACAGGAGCTGCTTGAGGCCCCGTCCGGTCCTCGACCAGGACGGGCTCCGCGGGTGGATGGCTCCGCTCTTGCCGAGGTCCACCACGGCCCTCATCCAGCGGTAGAAGATGCGGTGGTGCCAGGCCCAGCTGTTGCCGTCCTCCTCGCGCTCGAGCTCCGCGACGGAATCGTGGATGAGGTGGTAAGAGGCCTGCAGCAGCTTCCGCTCGAAGGCGGCCTCCTTGTCGCTGAGCGAGATCCTCCAGGCGTCCAAGAGCCGGCCCGGCATGTCGTGTAGCACGTCGAGCTCCCAGCGCGCCTTGTAGCACACGGGCGCCTTGCCGGCCGCCTCGCCCCCCTCCGGCCTGGCCAAGGGCACGGCTTGGAAGAAGAAGTCCCGGATCTCGAGAACGGAGCGAGGCGCGCCCCGGCCGTCCTCGTGGCTCACGTCGGCGCCGATCCAGGACCCGCGGCGGTCGGATTTGGTCACGACACCGAAGTACCGCAGCCGATCCCCCGCCCCGCGCGGTATGTCCGAGCCGACGAACATGCGGCCGATCGACCTCGGGAGCATCATGGAAGTCCCCGCCTCGCGTTCGGAGTCGCTGCCGCAGGCGGTCACGATGACGGAGTCCAGTGTAGTCGGGTGGACGACCTCGCTCGCCGAGCCGGCGTCCGAGACGGTCAGGTCGACCATCACCTTGGTCTTGGTCTTGCGGCCGCTTCCCAGGTTCCGGAACGCGGGCCCGTGCTGGAAGTTCATGGACCTCATGAGCTCGTACATCGACGCCCCCTCGAAACCGCGGACGTCCGCGCCATCGCCGAAGAAGGATGCCTCGTCGGGCGTCTCGGGAGACGCCGCCGCAAAGGTGCCGGTCTTCGTGCTCCCCATCGTCGACAGAGAGACGAACCCCTTGCAGTTCTCTATCCAAGTCCCGCCGGCGTGCAGGGAGAAGACCTCGAACTCGTACCACCCCCTGTGGTCGAGCTCCCTCTCGTCGCAGGGGCTCAGGCACGTCTGGACTTCGACGCCGACGGAAGACTCCGGGATGGAGAGCGCGTTCCTGATGTCGACGTCTCTCAGGGCGTACCCGCGGAGCGTCTTCTCGGAGGGCGCCGCGACCAGCCGGAGAGCCTCGATCGCCATTGTGATGTAAGCCGCGGCGGGCAGAACGACTGCGGAGTCGACTCTGTGGTCGGCCAGCCACGGGATGTCTGCAACCCGCAGGAAGTTGCGCCACGTGTGCTTGGCTCCGGAGATGCTACCGGACAGGGGCAGGCCGAGAAGCTCGTTGGGCGGGAACTTCTTGTGGCGAAGTTCCCTGTCGAGCCGGGACTCCAACCAGTATCTGTTGCTGTGGTTCCACGGGTACGTTGGGAGGCCGGGCACGAGGGTATGCGTCTGGCCCGTCGGCGAGTTCACTGCCGTCAAGTCGACTGGGTAGCCGCTGACCAAGAGGTTGCAGACCATGTCCTGCATCGTCTCGACAGCGTCCACCCCTCTCTTGAGACACGAGGCGTATCCCAGGGAACGGCCGTTGAGGATCTGTCGGATAGGGCCGAAAAGAGTGCTGTGCGGACCGATTTCCACGACGTAGTCGATTCTACTGCTGTTTGCTGCATTGGCGGAGTCCGCACGCGGCTCGTCGAGACCGCCGCCGCCGGAGCACATGCTTTCGAAAGCTTGGCTGAACAGGACCGGGTTGGTCAGGTTCCGCACCCAATGCTCGGGCGAGAGATCCCGGGCTCGAACGAGGCCCCCGGTGACCGGAGACGCGAACTCCGGGGTTTTCCGGCGGCCCTTCCCGCCCGAGTCCCGAGACGGCGCCAGGATCCTGTGAAGGCAGTCCGAGTAGTCCTTGGCCATCGGCAGCATGTGGTGGGAGTGGTAGGCGACGGGGACCTTCAGCTTCCGCGCAAAGTGCCCGTCCCCGTTCAGCCGCTCGAGGACGGCGTCTATGGCCGGCATGTCGCCCGACAGCGTGACGCTCTCGGGGCTGTTGACGCAGGCCACGACGACGCGGCCCGCCGCCGTGACGCCGGCGTCGCCGATGTAAGCGCGGGCCTGGTCGGGGCCGATCCCGGCGGCGATCATGCCGCTGCTCGCCGGCGACGGCGCGTCGAGGTGCTCGAGGGCCAGCTTCCCGCGGAAGTACACCACGCCGAGGGCCTCGACGAAGGTCAGGGCCCCCGCGGCGTACGCGGCCGCGATCTCGCCGCTGGAGTGGCTGCACACCGCCTCCGGGACGATGCCCCACGACTCCAGGAGGTCCACGAGACAAATCTGCAAGGCGACGGTGATCGGCTGGGTGAGGTCGATCCGGGAGACGCGAGTCGATTCCTCGTCCCGCATCAGCTCATCTGTCGTGGCCACGGTCAGTCCCGGCTGCGGCACGCCCTGAGAGTCAGTCGATCCGAGGGTGTCAACTCACCGAAAAGCGACCACTCCGCCCCGAGCTGTCTGAACGCCTCGTCGGCCTTGCGGATTGCCGTGCCGAAGACGGGATAGGCCGCGATGAGCTCCCTGCCCATCCTGTACCATTGGGCGCCCTGGCCGTTGAAGACGAACCCGACCCGCGGCACCTTTCCGGGAGCCTTGCCGCGGGGGTTCTTCCGGCTCGGGTCCTCCAGACCGTCGACTAGGTCGTCCAGACTGCTCGCCCTAACTGCCGACACCCACGGAAACCGAGACCGACGCTGAGCCAGCGTGTAGGCCAAGTCGCCTTCCGAAGGCCTGTCGTGGCCCTGTTGGCCCCCCCGGCGAAGGTGTGCGGCCAGCTCGCCTGACGCCTTCTCCAGGGCCGTCTCGTCTTTGGCGGTGACGACGTAGACTTTCGGCACGCTCTCTGCGTGCCCCGTGCCGTTTGCGGCCGAGGGGTGAAGGCCGTTGCGGACGGGCTTGGTCGGCACATGAGACGACGCGCCTTCGAGGATGACGTGGGCGTTCGTCCCGCCGTATCCGAAGTTGTTGATGGAGACACGGAGCGGCTTGTCCCGCGGCCACGGTTGGGGCTGCGTCGGGACCGTCAGATGCCACCCGGCGGCGTCGATCTTTGGGCTCGTCGTCTCGAAGTTGAGGTTCGGTGCGATCATCCGGTGCCGCAGCCCGAGGGTGGCCTTGATCACGGCCGCCAGCCCGCTCACGGCCTCCGTGTGGCCTATGTTCGTCTTGACGGAGCCGACGACGACGGGACCGTCGTCGGCCGCTCTGCTTCTGCCGAACGTCCTCCCCAGAGCTTCCGCCTCGGTAGCGTCGCCGACTTCGGTGCCGGTCATGTGGGCCTCCACGTAGCCGGTTTCCGACATGTCGAGGCCGGCGCGTCGGTAACAGGCTCTGATGAGATCGACCTGGGCATCCAACGAGGGCGACGTTATCGTCGGCGTCTTGCCGTCCTGGTTCAGCCCCACGTCGCGGATGACGCTGTGGACGTGGTCGCCGTCGGCGAGAGCCGCCGCCAGAGGCTTCAGCATGAGGGCCGCCACCCCTTCGCCTCGGCCGTAACCCTCCGCTCGCGGGTCCCAGGCGTAGCATTTACCGTCTTTGCCGACGACTCTGACTCTCAGTTAGCGGACGCGGGCACGTGAAATGGTTTTGAACGCGGTAGGTCCGCGTACATACCCCAGTGTTGACATGGCAACGAACAAGTCCGGAGACAGCATGGCGTTCGCGGCCCCGACGATGGCCATGCTCGACTCCCCCGAGCGAAGGGTCTGGCACGCCTGGTGCAGAGCGACCAGGCCGGAAGAGCACGCCGTGTCCAGGGTGACGCTGGCGCCCTTGAGGTCGTAGAAGTGCGAGATCCTGTTGCTTATCATGGTGATGGACGTGCCGACGAAGAAGTTGGCAGGCAGGAGCTCGAGATCTCTGGTGAGGATGTCGTAGTAATCCTTGCCGAAGCAGCCGGCGAACACGGAGGTGTCGGAGCCCGCGAGCCTCTCGAGGGGCACGCCCGCTGTGCAAATAATCTCTCTGTTAGCGATACGGGGATTCGTGCTGCTGAGAGCAGGGGGGGGCCGGTGACAGACCATCCTCGGTTGCTTCGTAGACGACCTCGAGCAACAGACGTATCTGGGGGTCCATCGCCTGGGAAACGCCGTCAGATGGAGCTTGGAATAGCGCGTGTTTCCTTCTTCCCACTTCCTTCGACTTACCTTGGCCAGTTCCGCGGGGAAGTTGAAGAATGGCGCATCGAATAGCGCGACGTCTTCCTTCAAGAAATATCCCCCAGTTACGTGACTCTGTTGACCCGGTCTTGTCAGCGCGCGTGTTCCCTCCGACGGTTCGATTTTTTCACGAGCAACGAAGCGCTTACTCTACCCAGCCTTTCCTTGTCTGCGTGGTAAAGCGACTCGGCGTCGAAGCGGCTCTTGGGGATCGGCGACCAGCCGTCCTGGCCGGCGGCACACATGTCCCACAGCTTGGAGGGGCTCGTGGCATCTCCGGGGAACCTGCATGCCATGCCGACAATCGCGATCGGCTCCTGCGCCGTCTCAGGCTTGGGGAAGTCGGCTTGAGAACCCATGTTGCGGTGCGGGTTGTGACGGAAGAAAGCGAGATGGGTGATGGTCCAGGAAGCAACGGTATCAGTTGGTTATTTCGGGAGCCCTCGTATGGGAAAGCCCCAGAACGATGGGGATTCGGCCGCGGACATGGCACGAATATGAGATGTTCGCATTCACGCCCACGCGGCGCTCTGCCTTGGCGCATCGCCAAGATTCGGCCGGCCAGGGGCGTGGGAGTCGATTGCAGACTGCAAGATGATCCGCGGTCCGGCCTCGGAGACCGTGGTGTCGATCACGGGCAGGCCGGGCCGGGGAGAGGCAATCTCACCGACTGGTTGCAGTCCCTATCATTATCATCTGATTACCCCAAACGGCTGGCCATGAATGCTGCAATGTCGTTACACTACGGTCCCTCGCTCCCGGCCGGCCCCCCGTGGGCTTTCCGTCCCGCGCCCTCTCAAGAGACGAGTCGTAACCGCCAAGACAAGACACTGCAATGACATCTGTAGAGATGCAGTGTTTTATCGAGGAGTGGCGGGGTAGTTTACGATGTGTCCATTATAAGCCTTTCTCTTCACAAGTGCCATCACTAGTGACTGCAAATAACATGTGTAGTCGGACTGCGTCGTCCGCGCGAACAAGGGCCCATCGCTGCCCAGAAGCGCGTTGTAGTGGTGCATAGACATTCATCTGCAGCTATTCTGTGGCCGGACACTTCACATGGCATATCGAACTCTGCATGTTCAGAAGGCTTCTCAATACAAGTCGAGTTTGAATTCTGCAAATTTTCTAGGGGTAACCCGCAGCTAAACACACACGGCGGACACTCGGGAGCACATTTGTAAACTCGAAAGACCTTGCGGCAGACGGTGTCCGGGATACACCAATCGGCCGTGCTGATACATAGACTCTCCACCCGGAACTCGCATGTCCCCTCTCCGTGCCCCCGTCCTCCGCCAAGAGCGAGCGTCACAGCCCGCCCTCAGTCCATGTCCGTCGAGGCCACCACCAGAGCCTGCCGGGTCTCGACGCCCAGCCCGGTTTCGGACACGATGAAGCGCGAGTTGCTGCAGAAGACGCTGCTCTCCAACGACTTGAGCGCGGGATCCGCGGTGAGGAACGAGTGAGTCGCCGCTGTAACAGCGCCGCTTTGTGAGTCGTGGTCCACGGCCGCGGGCGGGGGCGGGGGGCGTTGGGCTACTACTTACTGACGGCCCCGAACGGGGTCGTTGCCATGCTCGGGTCCATTGTCACAATCTTCAGGACCTCGGGGACCAGACGGATGACGCCGGAGGCCCGGAAGTCGATCGTGAAGCCCCCTTCCGTCCTGTTGTTTGCGGTCGTACGTTGTTAGCACACCGGGGGGCTGTTCCGCTTTGCGCGGCGTGGAGGGGCACGATGGCCGGAGCAAGACAAGACTGACTTCGCGATCCCTCTCAGGTCGACGCGGGCGAACTTGCCGTCCGGGTCGAAAGACATCCAGTCGGCGCCAAAGACGACGTTCGCCTTGAAGGCCGGCTCGAACCCCGGGACGGTTTCGATGGTTCCCGTGGGAATCGCCTTGGGGCCGTCTTGTCAGAGATGCGGATTCCGGCCGAAGCGTCGACGAGGACGGATGATGGCGAAGGACCCGCCACTGCATAAAGGCACACTTACAAAGTGCGTCATCTTGGAGCCATTGAAGATCTGGCCTGTATGATTTTTTCCCCCCCACGTCAGTCGAGACAAATCAACGCACGGCGCATCCAGGCCACCAAGTCTACGGGGCCGACGAACCCAAATCGTTGATGTCTCCAATCTTCACCTTCGTGATGACAGCCGGCTTCAGGCTGGGAAACCCGGTTAGTGTCGCGCTCATGATGGATCGGGTGTCAGGTTACTAAAAAAGCAACCAAAAGAAACAAGGGCAGTAAAATTCCCTCCGAAACAGAAAAACGCTTCCGCACTTTAGCCCGTTGCAACCTGGGAGAATCGTCTGGTTTTGCACTTATAAGCCCGTCTTCGGCCGGTCTGGTTCAACGGGCCCGGGCCGAATAACACAACCAGTGGGATCCCTCGGCCCGGGCTGATCGGATCTGCATGCGAGGGTTTCGGGCGAAGCTGACACCGGAGGGCCATGGTGTGATATAACATGCATGCGGTTCATACGAGGGCACTGCTTCCGCATCAACACATGCGCGCTGGGCCGTGGAACATCTGCGTCCTCCCGGAAACGCGAAGCCCAACAACAACAACAACAGCGTTCCGAACACCCAAGCAGATCGTCGATGAACAGCGGAACCATGTCGCTTGCGGGAAAGGTCTTCGTCATCACCGGGGCCGCCTCCGGCATCGGGCGCGCCACGGCCGCCCTGCTGTGCCGCCGAGGCGCCCTCCTCTCCCTCGCGGACATCAACGCCGCGAGCCTCGCCGCCGTCAAAGACGAGCTCGAGCAGCACCTAGACGAGACAGGCCGGGACGATCTCGGAGCCCGACCGAGCCGCGTCCTCACCACGGTCCTCGACGTGCGATCCCCCGAGGGCTGCAGGTCGTGGATGGAGGCCACGGCCGCGCACTTCGGGCGGCCGCTCTCGGGCGCCGCGAACCTCGCCGGCGTCTTTGGCCCCAGCATCGGGCGGGAGGCCGGCGCCGTGCGCCACGTCACCGACGCCGAGTTCGACCGGGTCATGGACGTCAACGTCAAGGGCACGCTCAACTGCCTGCGCGCCCAGCTCCCGCACATGGCGCCCGGGGGAGGCGGCGGCGGCGGCGGCGGCGGGGCCGTCGTCAACGCCGCGAGCATCGCCGGCATCTCGGGCGTGCTCTACAACGTGCCCTACGTCGCCAGCAAGCACGCCGTCGTCGGCATCACGCGCACGCTGGCCAAGGAGGAGGGGCCGCGGGGCATCCGCGCCAACGCCGTCGCGCCGGGCGTCATCGACACGCCCATGGTGGCCCAGATCTACGAGGCCATGGGGCCCGGCGACTTCCCCGGCTTCGGCGAGGGCGACCCGGGCGCGCTCGGCCGCAAGGGGAGCGCCCGGGAGGTGGCGGAGGTGGTCGCCTTTCTCCTGGGTCCGGAGAGCGGTTTCGTCAACGGCGTGGTGGTCCCGGTGGATGGCGGGTGGATGTGTTAGCACTTGGGTTTATGCGTGAGAATCGACATGTGCGTTTGGACTTGTAGACGTAGATGCATGGAACGGAACGTGACCGCACGACGGTCCGGGGTCCTGCTCCAAGACTTTCACAACGGCCATTGTGGCGACGTTTCCACGATATTCTGGCTCACAATGCACTGGCAAAGACCATGTTTTCTTGATTCGATATATCGGAAATGTCTACTGCTTCTTGTACATCACCGTTTAAACCTCGCCTCCGGATCATGATTGCGTGCTCGGCCCGGCCAGCGCCCATATTCATCCCTTTTTCTCGGGCTTCGCGCGCTCCTGCTGACCCTGGCCCATGTACTCGTCGACGAAGCCTTTGAAGTCGCACGGGCGATAAGGGGCGAGCATCTCGGACACCGGGTTGGTCTTGCGACGGCTGTTCAGGCCCAAGTCCTCGAACAGGCTGTCGATGTACTGTTCGCGGCCGGCCGTCAGTGATGGGAATACAGGACCACGCAGAGCAGGACGTGCGGTAGTCGCTTCGGGTGTGCGCCCGACTCACCGGCATGAAGTCGTACAGGGAGTACGGGAACTTCTGGCCCTGGTTCAGGTACCTCTTCCGCGTCCAGGCGTTCCACAGAGCCACCTCCGTCGCCATGGCGTCGGCGTCGGGCATCGGCAACTCCCCTTGCAGGTACCGGATGGCCCAGAGCGACTGGACCTCCGATAGCAGCGGCGTCTGGATGGTATGTATCTGGCCGAGGACGACGAGCGACCGGTCGCCTTTCAGAGCCATCTCCACCGGGACCGCGCGCTTGTACAATCGCCACTTCTTCTGGGTCCGGGGGTCGAGCCTCGAGGCGAACTTGAGCTTCGGCCTGCTGGCGAGGAACGGCAGCCTCGCGTCGACTTCTCGGTCGGCGGCTCTGTCGTAGCTCTCCCAGTCGACGGTTGACGAGCTGCGCGTCGCCTCGACGTCCGACTTCGACGAGTAGGTGTCGGCTCCGTACTCGGGCAGGCCTATCATCGCCTTTTGGTCCGCGTCGAACATGGTGAAATGGTCAGCCCAGCCCGTACACATGACGACGAGATCCGCGCTGCGCGTGACGCCGGACTTGAGAACGACGCTGTCCCTTCCCAGACTCTTGATCTCGTCGCGAAGGATAGTGAGGCTTTTCCCGTGCAGCGTTGCCCAAAAGTTCGGCAGCGTGACAACCCCGAGGCCGGAGTGAGCCCAAAAGACGCTGTGCCGGTGGTCAGCATGCGTACCTCATCCTCTCTCTCGCGCGTCCGTCACACTACTCGCCTCTGACGATCGATCTCGGGTGTGAGCATCTGGACGTGATCGCCGGCCCCATAGCCAGCATGTACTCCGCTTACACGGTCCAAGAATTTCCAGAAAAGCGAGACGAGCCAGAGCCCGATGAAGGTCCGTTGGAAGAACCAGTACGCGGCACCCTGCGTGTTGAGGATGGAAGGGGAGAGGTGCGTCATGAGCCGGGTCGAAGCGAATGCTATCGTGTTGACCAAACGGAGTATCTCGAATGGCAGGATCGCGAGAGGCCCGCCGCCTTGCTCCCTGATCAGCCAAGTCACCTGTTTGCCCATGGTCAAGAGGAGATAGACGGCGTCGTAGGCCGACTTGGCTGCGCCCACGACGACGACGTCCTGGACCCCGGGATCGGACACTTTGTCGTAAAGGGAGCCCAAGTCTTTGGAATGAATGAGCGGGATCGGGTCCGCCGAAGTCGCGGCCAAGTTCGGCATAAACGGAATGGACGTGACGCCGGTGGCCACCAACAGCTTCTGCGTCTCTACCACGTCGTCGGACGATCGCAGCGCGAGCCGCCAGCCCCTGTCGCACCGGGTAGCCGCCTCGACAAACGTGTTGAAGCGGATGCGGCGGACGAGGTCGTGGTCTTCGGCATACTCTTGGAGATAGCCGTGAATCATCTCCCCCGTGACTCGGGGATCACGGGGGTCGCCCCTGTGCGGTCGCATGGGCTTGTCGGTGTAGTTGAACAGCTGGAAGGCTCGCGCCCTCTTGTGAGATGGATTTCTCGAAAGACGCCGGAGCTTGGCCTGGGGGTTCGGCGAGCAAAACTTACCCCGAGCTTCACTTGAGCCACCAGGTTTGGATACAGTCTCGCCTTGCTCCAGACCCCGCCCACGGTGCTGTCGGAATCTATGATGAGGAGCTTCACCGTGGGCTGCAACTTCAGGTACGTCCTGGCCGCCGCGAGGCCGTACCATCCTGTCTCTGCCGTCAACTCTTGATGTCTGAAGGACGGAAGGGCTTCTTCACCTGCGCCGATGATTGCCACATCGACCGTTAGGATATTCTCTTGCTTCGTTTCTTGTTTCATGATCGGTTGCGCGTTGTCGATGGCCGCTTTGCGTGGGGCGCTACTGTATGGGAACGATTGGAAACCTTCGCTTCCGTGATCTATCATGGACCAAAGTTCAACCCCTCTCTCTGTATGGCTTGTCCATCTTCTGTTGGAGAACGAATTCCATATTTGGCTGTCAGCCGAGGCTGCTTCTAGAGCCAGGGAAAGACATTGCGTTTCTCGAACGCGGCGCCTCGGATTCGGAATCCGCTCCCGGCCCGAGTAGTAAACTTGCTGTACTTCGAACGGGCAAGTCTGAAAGCTCTCCGGGGTTGATGATGGCGCATCGGCCCGAAGTACCCGGACTCGTGATTGCTGCGTCCATTCGGTCATCTCACTCGACATCGGAGCCAATCTTCTCAATTATGCTCGGGTTCTCCGATGGCGCTTGGAACAGCAAACTGCTCTATGCCGATAGAAGGAAGGGCAGACAAAATTCCGCAGACGAACGGAAACAAGCTCCATCTCAGGGTTCTCTTTGCGGTTCGGTTACTCGGCGCACTATAATGGTCCCGTCCAAGTTCCCAACATGCCGAGGCAACTCCAAATGTAAACTCCATGTTCTGTGCACAAGTCTCGACCACGACTTGGTGGGGGTTTTCTATGTACACGTGTTACATTGGAGGCTTACGAGCGCCTCCTTTATAGTGCTAGGCTTTTTGAAGGGAAACTTGTTTGACCGGAGGGGGTAGGCGAATGGAAACCAGGGCCATTTGTCTGTCCTCAACCCATGTGCGAATCTCCTCACGAGTTACCCCCAAGGCTACGAAGAGTTGGAGTGAAACCACCGCCGCTGATTCGCCTACATTATCTCTCCCGTTCCAAGGTAATAACCATTCCGAAGTTAGTTCTGTCGGGATAGGCGCTTTTCATCTTTCACCTCAACCTGGCGACCGACCTCGTCACCGTTCTCGGTATAATGGCCGGGCACGGGGACCGTTTCAACCTCGTCCTCTTCTGGTCATCCAGCAAAACAGCTTGACACCTCTCGCTCCCTGGGAAACCGGTCTTATAGGTAGCAAGGGCCAGAGAGTTTAAAAATTTCTCTTCTTGAACAGTGACTCACTTGTGACACTGAACCTGTGCGGCCAGGAGCACCTTCCGGGTGTCTACTTGAACCACCCTTGGAAAAATATAAATTCAAAGAAAATTCTCCCTACAACAACCCTCAAAAAGAATACCCTCTGATCTGTACACACGGCTTCTAGAATCATTAACCACGAGGATGTCAACGAGCGTTTTTCTTTACTGGGGGAGGCTTAATGCCTTGACGATTTCGAGAGAAAATGTCACTTAAACAGGGTCATCTCTGTAGTCAGGGAGAAGGAATAAAGCAATAGTCCTTCTTGACGTTCGAGGGATCGTGGGTGATTCTATAGTACCCCTCAGACCGAAGGGACCAAGGTCAGACCTTCTTCCTCTTGGGAAGCAGTTACCGTAAGGTCAGGTGTCATGCCGGATCCAGCTTTCCCAGAAAACGGTGATGAGAAATGCGTCTTGAGAGCGGCGGCCCTGAAGGGTTTGCGTTAGACTCGGACCAGAATTCTGAGTTTTCAATTCTTGACTGAACGCGCGTTGTGTTGAGAACGTACAAAAAACAAACACCTTTTCATCTGTGCAGCCAGCATACATACATATATAGTTATATGTATTAGACGCTAATGACTCGGAATAGGGCCCTTGACTCAACTACCCTACTTCCACAAATGCTGAAAATGCCGCATCTAACCACCAGATATAGCTGTCTTTAACCTTTGTATGTATATACATGTATTAAAGCAAGCCGGTTACAATGAGGTTAGATGTCTAGATAACTAGTCACTTGCTTACCCCTTTCCTAGCCAAGGGAACGAACACAAGCAAAAAAAACATACAAAAAACATACAACACCAGGTATTCGCTGGTCGTCACCGACCCAACTACTAATCCGGCCCTCATTGGCTTATCTATGGGAGAGCGGACGGGATCCCGAGTTTTCCAATGGGTATGGTCGTATGTGACGGTTTCGGCGCCCGAGGATCCTCATAAAGCCTTGTTTGACAGTTGGACAGTGTCTGATGCTTGCCGTGTGCACAGGACCAAGGAAACCGTCGCCCCGGGCCCGACTGCGACCGCCCCGAGAAGGATGGCCAGAACCCTGGCCGGCCGGAACGTGTTGTTGTTGTTGTTGTGCGCAGATGAGATGCTGTAAGCCCACACGAGGCTAGAAAGGCTGATGATAACCAGGTCGTACTGCAGGAACAGCCACGGGCCCCGCTTCAGGACGTCGGCGGCGAGCCCGTCCGGGCCATGAAGGAGTCCCGGGAAAGGCACGTACATCCGCCAGATGCTGGTGGACTCGTTCTCGCTGCTCAAAACGCGACCGAGGGCGTAAAGGTGGCCCGAGGCGGACACCGCGGCCGAAAGCAGGTAAGAGGCGAGGATCCACCGCCTGACTGCACGTTCGTCGTCGGCAGTCGTGCGGCGGCAGGGCCACAGATACGACGCCGTCTTGCTTCCGACCATCTGCAAGACAGACACCCAGACGGGGCCGGGCTGCCACGCCGCGAGAATGGCTTGGTGCTGTCTTGCGGAGCGAGCATCCGGGCCCAGCCACGCCGGCGCCATGCCGACGACAGCTGGGACGACCGCGCCGAGGAGGAAACTGAGAGGGAGGGCTCGGGCCTGGCCCAGCTGGTGTGTCCCGATGGCTCTGCCCCTGTCGGAGAACCGGGAGACGTGCAGGGCGTAATACAGGGGTAGGGAGATGGCGCCCCCGAAGCACTGCCAAAGTATGCCGAAGACGATGGGCCTGGGATCATCGCACTGAGGTTAACTTCGGGGCAGCACGCGTCCGAAACAAGTAGCTCACTGTTCAAGGAGTGACAGCGACTGATAGTCGTCACGGAGACTCTCGACGTAGAGCCACACAAAGGCCGGCTGCAGCGTCGAATAGGCGTCGAGGAGGAACAGCTGATAAGCCTCCTCCGAACCGTTTGTGCCCTGGAAGAAGAAAGCGACGAGCAGGGAAACGGGGTAGTCGACCAAGGGGAGCCCGGTGTAATCGCCGGCGAGCGGCACGAGGGGGCCAAGCTCTCCGGTCCATACGGCCTTGAACAGGGCGGCGACGGTGCCGTTCAGGAGACTGATGCCCCACAGAAGGAGGACCGCCAGAGCAGAGAGGCCGAGGAAGAACTGCCTGTAGCGGCGAGGAGACATGTTTGCGAGCGTTCCGGCTGGGTAAAGTCAGTCCCACTACCTACAGAGAACACGCCAACAACAGAGCCGTCCACCCACCCTTCGCGGCCGGGTGCTCTTTTCCAGATAAATCAAAGCTCGGCCCGAGGCTGGATACGGCGAACGGTCCAAGGTAAGCGCGGTACAAAGATACTTCTAGGTTGTGGTATCGGGTCTGAGAAGAGTTAAAGGGCGCATGTGGTTTAGGAGGCGTCTGCAACCAGACATGAGTATCAAGACCCGCGCTCCCGTGCTGTCGAATCCATAGAGTCGCTCGCAGTTTTCATCTCCCTATCCTTTGACCATCAAATAGAGACATCATCTTTTTAGAATCAACCCACCAACAGACAACACGAGATGGCTCCTAGTGCTACAGGAGTAGGATATGGGGGCGAGGCCGGAGAGAACTCGCCCCTGGAGCCCATAGCCATCTGTGGAATGGGTATGCCATCCCAACCACGTTCACCTTCTTTCGAACACCCTGCTGACGCCTCACTGCATAGCGTGCCGTCTTCCCGGACAGGTCGACTCGGAATCATCCTTCTGGCAGATGCTGGTAGACAAACGCACGGGTCAGACTCCCAAGGTCCCCGAGAGCCGTTTCAACATCGACGCCCACTTCCACGAGAAGCTCGACCGGCCCGGCTCCTTCAACGTCCCCGGGGGCTATTTCCTGGACGGCCGCCCCGAGGACTTTGACCCGACCTTCTTCAACATCACCCCGGTCGAGGCCCAGTGGCTGGACCCCCAGCAGCGCAAGACGCTCGAGGTGTGCTACGAGGCGCTGGTCTCGGCCGGCATCACCTTGGAGCGCATCGCGGGGTCCAACACGGCCGTGTTCGTCGGCTCGTTCACGGCCGACTACCGTACGTCGTCCCCGAGACAGATACCATCCGTGACTCCTTTGCGGCCGACGTGGGAACTAACGAGAGGCCCCCGAAACACAGAGCAGATGTCGACGCGGGACACCGACTTCCGTCACAACTACGCCGCAACCGGCGTAGACCCCGGGATAATCAGCAACAGAATCGGACACATGTTCAACTTGAGAGGTCCCAGGTGAGAGGTCCCCTTCCCTCCCCCCCCCCTGACTAGACTGCAAAACTGGACAGAGAGAAGAGCCGAGGTCTCCTAACGCCTGCGCCTGTATGGAAACAGCTTCACGATCAACACGGCCTGCTCCTCCTCCGTTTACGCCATCCACAACGCCTGCCACGCCCTCCGCACGCGGGACTGCGACGCCGCGATCACGGCGGGCGTCAACCTGATCATGACGGTCGACCAGCACATGAACACGGCCAAGCTGGGCATCCTGTCCCCGACGTCCACGTGCCACACGTTCGACGCCTCCGCGGACGGCTACGGCCGGGCCGAAGGCGCCGGGGCGCTGTTCCTGAAGCGCCTTTCGGACGCCATCAGGGACGGCGACCCGATCAGGGGGGTCATCCGCTCCTCGGCCGTCAACACGTAGGTTCACTTTGCAAACTACTCGTACTCGAGCCCGTCTACGGAAGATCTCAAGGGCAGCCTGGTGGAAGTCATCTGACAAAACGGACAGCAACGGGAGAATCGACGGCACGGGAATCACCCACCCGAGCAAGGAGGGACAAGAGCGAGTCATCCGCATGGCTTACAAGAAGGCCAAGCTCGACCCCAGACTCACCGTCTACGCCGAGCTGCACGGCACGGGAACCCCGGTGGGGGACCCGATAGAAGTCGAGGTGCGTCTCTTTCCATCGTCGCGGCCGGAGCAGGGCCGCCCTTCATGAACCTCCCCCTGGTCGCCATGACTGACCGTTTTGTGCCAAAGGCCGTCTCCCGAGCGATGAACGACACCAGGCCAAAGTCTAAGCCGCTGCTCATCGGCGCGGTAAGCAATCCTCTAGTCCCCCCGGCAACGAGGCATGGCTGGGTCGGGAAGCTGATCACGGAGAGCAGCTCAAGCCGAACATCGGCCACAGCGAGGCCGCCAGCGGTATCTTTGCGGTCATGAAGGCGGCCCTGATGACGGAGGCGGCCCTGATTCCCGGCGTCGCCCTTTTGCAACGTCTCAACCCTGAAAGTGAGTGATGTGCCTCGTCGAACAAAGGACTCGCGTACCCCGAGTGGGAAAAGGGGGGTGAGGCAGGGGGGAAGAAACCTTGCCAGAAGATGAGAGCTAACGCGGAAACCCTCCTTCTCCTCCTCCAAAGTCAAGGAACAAGACTGGAACGTGCGGGTCAACGCCGACACGGTCCCCTGGCCCGAGGACAGCGCCGTGAGGAGGGCGAGCGTCTCCTCGTTCGGGTACGGCGGGACGAACGGCCACGTCATCGTCGAGTCCGTCGACACGCTGTACCCCTGGTACCAGCACGGGCAGCCCAAGCGGCTGGCGGCGTACGACCACCGCTGCGCCGTCCCCCTGCTGCTGTGCCTCTCGGCGCACGACGACGCGACGCTGCGGAGGAACGCCGAGGCCGTCTCGGCCGTCGCCGACGACTACTACGTCGCCGACCTCGCCCACACCCTGAACCTCCACCGCACCATGTTCTCCAGCAGGGCCTTCGCCGTCGCGAGAGAGGACCGCGTCGGCGACGCGCTCGCCCGGGACGCCCTGCGTCTGGGGACCGTCCCCAAGCGCCCGGCCACGGACGTCGGGTTCCTGTTCACCGGCCAAGGTGTAAGTGATCGACGGCCCGAGTCTCCGTTCGCCTCGGCGAAATGTGACTGACAGCCCCGGTGGAACACAGGCTCAATGGGCAGGCATGTTCAGACACGCCTTGACGGACTACCCCCTCGTCATGGACGTCGTCGCGAGGCTCGACCTCGTTCTCCAGCGGCTCGATCCGCAGCCGACGTTCCGCATCGCCGAGATGCTCGCGGGCGGCGGGGACGGCGGCGACGCGGCGTCGCGCATCAACGACCCCGACGTCGCCCAGCCGCTGTGCACCGCCGTGCAGATCGCCATCGTCGACCTCCTCGCCCGCTGGGGCGTCACGCCCACCGTGTCGGTCGGGCACTCCTCCGGCGAGATTGGCGCCGCCTACGCCGCCGGCCTGGTCAGCGCGCCCGAGGCCATCGTCGCCGCCTTCTGCCGCGGCCGGGCGGTGGCGGAGGCCTCCTCCTCCCGGGGGTCCATGCTGGCCGTCGGCCTGGGCGCGGGCCAGGTCGGCGAGTTTCTCCCCCGGGACCCGGGCCGCGTCTGCATCGCCTGCGAGAACTCCCCCGGCAGCGTCACGCTCAGCGGCCAGGCCGAGGACATCTCCCGGCTCGGCGCGGACCTCGCGGCCCGCGGCATCTTCGCCCGCGAGGTGAGGACGGGGAGGGCGTACCACTCCCCGCACATGGAGCCCGTCGGCGCCGTGTACGACGACATGCTGGCCGCGGGGCTCCGCGCCCTGGCGGCGGACGACCTGAAGTGGCGCAGGCCGAGGTCGGACATGGTCTCCTCCGTCTCGGGCAGCCTCGTCGCCTCCGAGACCCTGCCCCGCGGGTACTGGAGCGCCAACCTCCGCCAGAGGGTGCGCTTCAACGACGCCGTCCGGGTCGTGTGCGAGGACGAGCGGTTCGCGCCGGTGACGCTGATGCTCGAGATCGGGCCGCACGCCGCGCTGTCGGGCCCCTTCAAGCAGATCTGCCTGGCCAACCGGGCCGACCGCCTGACGTACGTGCCGTCCCTCGTCCGGGGCAAGAACGACACGGAGCAGCTCCTCTCGCTGGCCGGGGCGCTCTTCCTCGCCGGCTACCCCGTCAGCCTGCAGGACGTCAACGCCGAGGGCTACCGCGACACCCACGGGTCCGCCGCCGCCGCCGCCGCCGCCGCGAGGCCGTCGTCGGCGCGGAAGCCCAGGACGCAGTACCTGCTCGTCGACCTGCCGCCGTACCAGTGGAACTACGCCAAGAGGTACTGGGCGGAGCCCCGCGCCAGCGCCGAGCAGCGGGCCCCGACCCACGCCCGGCACGACCTCCTGGGCCGCAGGGTGCCCGGGCTCGCCGAGAGGACCAAGGTGTGGCGCAACGTCCTCCGGCACCGGGACGTGCCCTGGCTCAGGGACCACAGCCTGGGCGGCACGGCCATCTTCCCGGCCGCCGGGTACCTCTCGATGGCCACCGAGGCCCTGTGGCAGGTCCGCGAGGGCGCCGGCCTGCCCATGGGCGCCGTCCAGCTCCGCGACGTCGACATCATGAAGGCGCTGGCGCTCCCCGACGGCGACGGCGGCGTCGAGGTCGTCGTCAGCCTGACCGACCCGGACGCGGCGGCCTCGTCGTCGTCGTCGGGGGAGTGGCACGGGTTCTCGGTCGAGTCTCTTGCGGACGGGGCCTGGACGCTCCACTGCACGGGAAAGGTGTCGGCGCGCCACAGGCCGCTCGCGCCCGGCGGCTGGCCCGGGGACGAGACGTCGCTCACGCAGCGCGTGCGAAAGGAGACGTGGTACGGCGCCTTCCACAGGGTCGGCTTCAGCTACGCCGACACCTTCCAGCAGCTCCAGGGCGTGCGGACGCGGCGCGGGCTGCACCTGGCCAGCGGCGAGGTGACGGTCCGCGACCGCTCGGGGGTCATGCAGGGCGAGTCCCGGAGCATGATCCACCCGTCCACGGTCGACGCGTGCCTCCAGCTCATCATCGTCTCGATACACGCCGGGCGGCACAAGGAGATGCCGTGGGGCGTCGTGCCGCTCCGCATCCAGGAGGTCTCGCTCGCGCCGCCCGACGCCGACGACGTCGGCCGCGACGGCCGCGCCGACGCCTGGACGGACTCGCTCGAGAGCCGCCGCTTCAACACCCACGCCCGCCTGTTCGCCCCGAGCGGCAAGCCCCTGGTCGACATCAGGAACCTCACCTGCGTCTCCTACGAGGCGGCCATCCCCGCCGCGGCGGCCGCCGAGCTGGGCGCGAGGACGCCCGCGCCTTTCTCGCTCACGGAGTGGAAGCCGGATATCCTGAGCCTGACGGGGGAGCAAGCCGCCCGGCTGTGGCCCGGGCCGCCGGGCAAAGAGGAGCTGGCGACGAAGGTCACCGAGCTCATCGCCCATCGCCAGCCCGTCGGCCAGCTTCTTGTGGCGTCGGGCTCGCAGCTTACGCCCCGGGCGGTCAGAAGATTGTTGGACGTTTTGCCCGCGTCCGCGAGTATCACCATCGGCACATCCGAGGCGGGGGGGGAAGATGCCGCAATGGACGATCTCCCCGGCGACCGGGTTCGCAGGGTCGCCCTGGCCGACATGGCGGATCCGGCGGAAGCGGACCAGGCTCACCCCGGGCTCTTTGACATCGTGCTCGCGGATCTCACAGCATCGGGGCAGAGTCCAGAGCACCCCTTTTCTCTGGAGACGGCCACAGCGCTGACCAACGCGGGCGGTTGGGTCCTCGGGCTGTCGGACGAGGCGGCGCGCGATCCGCCTCCGTCGGGCTCGATTCGCATCGGCCACGGTTTCGTTTTCCAGAAACAAGACGAGTCACCCAAGGCCAAGGCAGCCAACGGGGTCAACGGGCACAACGGCGTCGAAGACGAGACGAACGGAGCATCGATCAAAGCCAACGGCCACCGCGACCCCCAGCGGCTGACTCTGCTCCGAGCCTCCAACAACGCTACCCCCACCGACGAGGCCGGCCGGCTCGAGGGCTGGGCTGCTCACATCGCGTGCCTCGGGCACGACGTGCGCTGCAAGGGGGTCGCCGAGTTCGACGCCGACCAAGACTCCCGCGTCGTGATCGACGACTCCGAGGGGACCCTCCTACTGTCCCCGGACCAGGCCACCTTCGCGGCGATCCAGCGCATCTTCGCGTCCCCCACGCCGGCGCTGTGGCTCACGCGCGGCGTGCGAGAGGGCATGAACGCGGCCGGCGGCATGGCGGACGGCTTCCTGCGCGTCGTCCGGTCGGAGCAGGCCGCGACCAGGGTCGCGCTCCTCGACGTCGGCACGGGGGAGACGGCAGAGGACGTCGGCGGCGCCGTGGCGGCGACGCTCGGCGCCGTCGCGACGGGCGGCGGCCCGGGCCGGGATGCCGAGTTCTGGCTGCACCGCGGGGCCCTGCACATCCCGCGGATCTACCCCGACCGCGAGCTGAACGGCCAGTGGAACGCGGGGTCCGCGCCCGCGACCTCTGCCCTCGAGGAGCGGGCTCTGCCTCGACGAGTGCCCCTCGTGGCGCGCGCCGTCGGGGGGGACGTCGTGTTCGCCCCCGAGAAGGACGGGGAGGCCGGCGAGGGAGGCGGCGCGACCCTCCAGACTCTGGTGTTCGGCCCGAGACCCTCGCCGGAATCGCCCCCTCTCGTCGTGGGCTCCATCATCGACGCCGGCGGCCCGTCTCTTGCGGGCAAAGTAGCCGTCGCCGCGGCCCCCGACGGCCGTCTCCGGACAACCCTTCGCGCTTCGCAGTACGCCGTGGTGGACGACTCGCTCGCCGCGGCCACCCCGCTCGAGCACCTGGGGCGATGGCTGTCGCTTGTCGGCAGGCTGACGGAGTTCACGGACGGCCATCACAGGCTCGACCGCGGCACCTCGGTCTTCTTGCTCCCGGGACCGGGCCCCGTCGTCGACGCCCTGAGGCTGCTCGCCAAGTCTCGGGGGTGGCACATCGTCGTGGTCGGCGGACCGGACCACGACCGGATCACGCCCGACGCCGGCGAGAAGAGGCTGCCGTCGAGCGACACGGACGCCATCACCCGCGAGGTCCTCCTGCACCAGTCCCGGACCGGGCGCGTCGCGGTGGTCGCGTTCGAGTTCTCCGCGCTGGGCCAGGAGGTCTGGAGATGCTTGAAGGGCCGGTCACGGCTCTTCCTGATGCACGGCGGGAGAACAGACCACGCGATGGCGACGCCCGAGGCGCTGCCTTTCGCGCAGGGCGCCAGCTTCATACCCGTCGCGCAGCCTCTGATGGACGCGGCTCGTCTCCGGCAGTCCCTCGAGGTCTTGAGCGTCCTCGTCGAGAACGGATGGCGCGGGGGAGAAGACGACGCAGACGTGGTCGACGTCGCCGATCTGCCGGTCTCTGCCATCGTCCACCCCCGTCAGGATCCGTCTCTGGTCGTGAGCTGCGGCTACGCGACAAGCCAGGTCAAGGTAAGTCACTTCCAGCTCGGAATGGTGCAAGACGCAACCCGGACGCTCCGGTCATACATCCGTGAGGGCGCCAGCGACGGAGTTTCTTTTAACTAACACCGACCTCGCAGATACTCAACAGCACAACCACCCGCTTTTCGCCTTCCGCCACCTACCTCCTCGTCGGCTGCCTCGGGGGCCTCGGCCGCAGCCTGACGCAGTGGATGATGGAACAGGGGGCGCGTCACTTCGCCTTCTTCTCGCGGTCCGGCACCGACAAACCGGAGGCCGCGCTCGTCGTCGAGCAGATACGGCAGCAGGGGGGACGCAGCCGCGTCTGCCGCGTCGACGCCTCCGACGGAGACGCCGTCCGCCAGGCCGTGCTCGAGCTCCAGGCGGAGCGCCCCATCCGCGGCGTCGTCCACGCCGCCATGGTGCTCCAGGACGCCATGTTCGAGGGGATGAGCCACCAGGGCTACACGGCGGCCGTCCGGCCCAAGGCGCTCGGGGCGCTGAACCTCGACAGCGCGCTCGGGGGCGCGGACCTCGACTTCTTCGTCATGACGAGCTCCATCTCGGCGGTCCTGGGCAACCCGGGTCAGAGCAACTACAGCGCGGCCAACAGCCTCCTGGACGCGCTGGCGCTGAGGCGCAGGGCCGCGGGGCAGGTCGCCGCCTCGCTCGCGCTGCCGATGGTGCTCGACGTCGGGGTCGTCGCCGAGAGCGACGGCCTGGAGGCCTCGCTGCGGCGCAAGGGCCTCTACGGCATCGACGAGGAGGAGATGCTCCGGGGCCTCGACTTCGCGACGAGGAGCGGCGGCGACACGCCCGCGAGCGCCGTCCTCCTGATGGGCCTGGACGCCGGGGAGCTGGCCGGCGCGGCGCAGCCCGAGACGTACTGGTCCAACGACGCGCGGCTCTGCCACGTGCGGGCGGCCTTGGACGGCGCCGCGGCGGCGGCGGCGGCGGCGACGAGGGGCCAGAAGCAGGGGTCCGGGGGCGGCGGTGAAGACCTGGCCGCCGCCGTCGAGGCGGCCATCTCGACGGGCGGGGGGGGCTGGCAGGCGGCCGTCGGCGTCGTTGCCGGCCACATTGCCCGGCGCGTCGCCGGCATCCTGATGCTCCGCGCGGAGGACATGGAGCTCGAGGGGAGGTCGATCGCCAGCTACGGCCTCGACAGCATGATCGGCGCCGAGATGCGCACGTGGTTGTTCCAGCAGTTCGGCCTCGACTATCCCTTCCAGAAGCTGCTGGCGCCGACGTTGACGTTCACGGACTTGGCCGTCGTCGCGGCCGGGTCCATGGGGTATGAGGTGCCGTCGTAGGCCGTGTTGGTGTCTCGCGTGTTGGTTATCTTCTTGCTGCTGCTGCTCTTCTCTCTGTTTGGCCGAGTATTAAGTGACTATATAAGGATTACAATCTGAGAAATCACACAACTGCCCGAGATCTCCGTCTCCCTAGACACCCAAGTGATAGATAGATGTAGTAGACAAGACAGGACTAGAAGGATGTATGTACAAGCATGTAGGAGGGGACTACGCCTACAACCAACCCATCACCTCTTACTACCCAAGATATGCTCACATGCATCGGTTCTTCTCTTCCTCACGCAACGCGCACCAATTGACCCAACTGTACCACTTGCTTCGTCACAACACGCCAGGCCGTCGTGGCACCGAGATGATCACTTCACGCGGTCAGAGATGGCACTGGGATAGTAGGCATTTTGCTAAACGAATACATAGATACGGGCATCGTCCGTGACCCCCCCTCACGACGTCAAGTACATGGCGTAGCGGCCGAACTCGTCGTCCTCCAGCAGGATCTCCATCTCCCGCTCGAACAGGTTCACGATGGCCTCGACCCCGCCGTGCCTCCTCCTCGGCAGCACGAAGCACAGCCGCGAGAACCGGTTGAAGCCGCCCATCAGCGGCCGGAACGCGTCGGGCCGGCCGTCGCCGTCGCCGCCGCCGCCAAAGACCCCGCCGCCGAAGCGCACCTCGTCGACGGGCAGCGTCAGCAGCGACGCCAGCAGCATGTCGAACCCGCGCACGCCCGACCCGCGCAGCGTCAGGTCCCGCAGGTCCGCCATCCCGTCCGCGACGGCGAACGCGTCCAGGAGCGCCCCCGTGTGCGCCGCCCCCGCCACCGCGCGGATGCGCGAGGCCACGGCGCCCAGGCCCCGGCCGCCCGGCGCCGCGAGCGCCTCCAGCGCCATCGAGCACCGGTTCATGACGGAGAGGTTGCCCAGGTACGGCGAGGGCAGCGCCGTCGAGAACTCGGGCCGCGCGTCCAGCGTCAGGTAGAGCCTCGACCGGGCCCCGCCCAGGTCGCGGCCCGCCTCGAGGGCCGCCGCCCGCCGCGCCTTGAGGAGGCACCTCCACACGAGGCCGCAGAGCGCGTCGTTTGACGAGACCCGGCGGCCCTCCTCGTCGTCGTCGCGCGCGCACCCCTCGAGGAGGCTCGCGAAGCTGGCCGGCGTGAAGTAGAAGATGGCCGACGTCATCGACTCCTGCGGCATGTTGGCCGCGGCCGACTTGTAGCCTTGGACCTCGGCGTCGCTCGGCGCAACCGCCGCCCCCGGCCGCTGGTCCTCTCCCGGCGGCTCGAGGTCCAACATGGCCCACGAGGCGGCGTCGATTTCCTCTCTCGGCTTGGCCGTGCCCTCGCGGTCCCAGATGCGACGAAGGACGTCGCGGTCGGAGCACTCCGGCGCCGGGGCGACCGGCGGCGGCGCCCGGCTGTCCTGCAGGGCGACGCAGTGGTCCGCCCACAGCTTCCATATCGTGAAGGCGCCGCTGCCGTCGCTGGCGTAGTGGTTCACCCCGAAGCACAGCAGGCACCCGCCCGGCAGGAAGTTGGCCTGGGCCACGACGCAGGCCGCCCCCTCGCCGACGTCCGGGAGCGGAGGCGCCCAGATGAGCTCCTCGTCCGGGAACGCGTCCGTCGGGAACTGCTGCTCCCGGAGGTCCTCGTAGCTCGGGCCCCCGGCCGTCGCGGGCGGCAGCTCGTTGAGCCTGAGCCGCTCGCCCACCGCGTCGTCGAGCCGGTCAGGGTCGTAGCGTATCTCGAGGTTCCCGGGACGCCAGCCCGGCGAGCCCTCGGCCATGGGGTAGATCTTCCCGCTCAGCCACGGCACCTGTCGGAACGTCCTCAGCAGGCCCTCGCGCAAGACGGCGAATGCTTGGGCGGGTGTCACGTCGGGCTTGACCTGCAGGTACAGGCAGCAAGTGGCGTAGTTCCCGGGGGGGAAGTGGTCAATGGGATTCAAGCGGACGTGTAACATGGCTGGCGGGCGTCCCTGGGTTGTCGAGCAACCCGATACAGAAGACTTTGTTGGTTGCAACAGACTTTTGTTTCCCGCTCTGGCGGATGTGACTTTTTGTAGACTCTTGATGTATGACGGCGCAACGGCTGGCCGGCCCTGTGCAGTCTTTGGTGAACAAGCAGCAACGAGATACGGCGGGGTCTGGTTTTATTCTCGGTTTTCACTTTTACAAGTATCGGGCGGATCTTCCAATCTGAGTTGTCTCGATACAGATGTCTTGGCTTCGGGCCTCCTCGGGCCGGGCGTACAACGAGCCCGCTTCATCATCATCATCATCGTCATCACTGCTCCCGATCGAGCGCCTCCCTCCCTCCCTCGGCATCGCAACGCCGAGATCGGGATGTTTGACCCGACAACACACCTCGCAACACCTGCTGACCGAGACCGGAACACGTCTCCGACTGCCGCTGCATGACAACCCTCTTCGCCGCCTCTAGTCGTCGTGCTTCCACGGCACCGCCCCGGACGGGAAGCCCTTGACCGGCACGTAGTCGATCTTGGGCGCCTCCCGGATGATGTCGCTCAGGGAGCGGATGAACAGCGCGGCGGGCAGGAGCGGGACGATCCACCTGTAGAGGAGCTTCATCAGCCAGCCGTCCCAGGCCTGCAGCCGCGTCCCGAGGCCCGAGAACGTCGCGATGTTCTTGACGCGGGCGCGCCGCTCGGCCTGGTACGAGGAGAAGACGTCGCCCAGGGTGGCCCGGCTGGGCTTGGCGCCCTGCTGCCTCTCGAGCATCTTGTGGAGGTGGTTGCAGAGGACGGCGACGGACTCCATCCCCGTGTTCCCTCCCAGAGCCATGTTCGGCGTCACCTAGGCCCGGAATAACGTGTTAGAAACATACAAACCAGTCGGGGGGGCGTGTGTTCTCTCGTACCTTGTGGGCGGCATCCCCGGCCAGGACGATCCTCCCGTGGTGCCAGACGTCCAGGACGCCCTCCTCGATGGGGACCAGGTCCGCGCGGGTGCGGGCGTCCCAGAGGTCCCGGAACCGGACCCCCTCCGTGATCGGGTGCTCGGCGATGCCGGCGGCGACGTCCGCGGCGTCCTCGGCCGTGTACCGGCCCCGCTCGGGCCAGACGAGCGTCTCGGGGAGGCGGAAGAAGGCGAACCAGAAGACGACGTGCGGCTGCGTCAGGAGCAGGAAGGAGAAGCCGTGGTCGGACACGGACAGGGCGACGTCCGGGGCCAGCTCCGGCGGCCTCGGGCCGAGGCCGACGAGCGCCTTCCACGACGTCCGCATGCGCGTCTTGTCCGCCGGCGGGACGAGGCCGGGGGCGGCGGCGTCCGCGTGCTCCCACATGGCCTTCCGCGTCATGCTGGACACGCCGTCGGCGCCGAGGACCATGTCCCCCGACTCCACGCTCCCGTCCTGGAGCCGGACGCGCACGCCGTCGGCGTCCTGCGTGATGGCCTTGACGGCGCATCCGGTCCGGATGTACGAGCGGTCCGGGAGGCCGTCGTACAGGATCTGGAGAAACCGGCGCCTCTCTATCGTGAGCAGGTTCGATGCGTGGCTGTGCGTCCCCCGAGTCAGCTTGCACTCCGGCCCGGACGAGGCCGAAGGAGAGAGAGAGAGGGAGAGAGGGGGGGGTCAGGATCCTCACTTTTTCTGAATGAGGTCGTAAGTGTCGGGCAGCTCGGCGTACTTCACGCCGTCCGGCCCGTTCAGCTCCCAAGTCTTGGGGGGGCCGCCGCAGGCCTCCTCCACCGGCTCCAAGCAGCCGATCTGGTGCAGGATGCGGCAGGCGTGGGGCCACATGCCGATGCTCACGCCCTCCGCGGGCGCCACCTCTCCGCGCCTCTCGAGGACGACGTGGTCTATGCCGGCCTTTTGGAGACAGTGCGATGCCGTGAGCCCTGCTACGCCGGCGCCGATGACGATGACCCGAAAGGGGCTCTCCGTAGTGACGTCTAGGGCATCTTTGACGTCCATGGCTGTCTGCGCGTCAGGCGTGTCGGGTATGGCGGCCGGGCGGTTTGTCGGCAGGGGGGAAGTGTAAACGATCAGAAGCAACCGGCTTGCGTGTCGAACCGATGTTCCTTCCACTAGACGGACGCTCTCGGGCGTTTCCAGCAGGGCCGTATTTAAGCATTCTACGGCGGCCGGATCCGCGGGCCCTCTCGTCGTCGCCGTCGCGAACCCCAGCCGCCGTGGACTTGGTTGAACTTTTGTGGCCCAATCGGCAGGCACATGCCGCATTGGCAGGACAAGACCTGTACCGGGCTTCAGTCTCGTTCCCGGCCCGAGGAGGGCCGAATGGACCGAAGCCGATGGCGACGACGGAAAGACGCAGAGACGTACGTCTCCCAAGTGCGTGTATGCTGCTATCGGTGATTTGGCCAGCGCCGCCGAGCCCGTTTCGGTCGATGGCATTCGATGGCTCCCATTCCTTCCCGGTGCGCGTGGTAGCTTTGGAAACGAGACAGCCGTGTCCCCCAAAGATCCGCCACTCACAAGATCGCTGCCCTGCATGTACACGGTGTCCGGGCTGCGGTGTATCTGAAGCCCGCCATCCCTGTCGGCGACGAGGCTGACGGGAAGACGAGAAAGCATAAAGGCCGCCCAAAGTGCCCAGAGTAATGGGTCTGAGGTCCTTCCTCATCGACGGGATCCGACGCGGGCTCGGCCAAGGACTCAGGACTCATCTCGAACAGCGTATCATGGACGACGGCGACATCGCCGCCCGGGACGGGAAAGCATACCGGATGGACTCTTTTTCAGGTCATTCAGATGCGTCTGGACACGTCTTGAGCGCCACGGGGCTGACCTCGTCGGCGGCACCTTGGCGTCCGTCGCCTCGCACTTGTTACATGCATCCACTGGGCCGCCGCGGACCAGAGCTCGGCCCACTCGGCCCAGCACCGCCCTTCCGGGTCTTGGCAGTGGCGCCGACTGCGGGCCGACCTTGAAGTCGGTCGTCTTCTTGCCGGGGCTGGGTCCGGGATCGTCGGCGGCCAGCCGAGGTGGGACAGTCGCCCACCGGGACCGGCGGTAGGTGCGCGGTACTGTTGGACGTCGGACACACCACGGTGGTGCTCCGCCACGCCATCACATGTATCGCATCGACCTTCACACGGCGGCATCAAAGTCACAGACGCTCCTCCTCCAGGCCAAGACCGAGGTTCGAGCGCGTGCGGCTCATGGTCTGGGGGGTGGGTGTGGCGGCCGGGGGTGTTGATCATGTGTCGACGATGCGTCCGTCTGCCGGGGTTGGGGTTGGGGGCCCATCTATACCACGCATGGGCAGGGGACATATGCTGGCTGTGGTTTGGGTCGATTGGACATATCAACGGCCCAATGTTCGCATGTTGTTGACTTGCTGCATAACTTCTACGCGTTTTGGTGTGCCTCCCTCCCCTTTCCCTTGCACGGCCTCTCTCTCTCTCTCTCTCTCTCTGTCTGTCTCTGTCTGTCTGTCTCTCTCTCTCTGTCTCTCTCTCTCTGGTATTCGAGCACCTGCTTATCACGGACTTGTCGCCCTTTCGAACCGGGTCCTGCGGCGGCATGTGGTTCGATAAAGGACGGTGAAAAAACAAGCGCTGCTGACTCGGGTCGTGTGTATCTGTCTGTGGTGGGTAGGTGGGTGGGCTTATATCCATCCCATCCGTATGTGGTAGACCATATATGTGATGGGACATATACCTACACGCACCCACACACACACACACACACACAAACGCCCAAAAAAAGACATGCTCCACGACGCAATCTCGGTTAGTCTCGATAAAGCTTGTTTAGCCCGGCCGACTTAGGCAAGTGGTATGTATGTCTTCGTCAGTTGAGGAAACGCGATCGGCTCGGATCAGACACTGAGCAGCCCGCGGGACCATCCTTCTCTGCCCCGTTGGCTCCGCCCGCCGCGAGGATATGTCCAAGAGATATCCATCCATATCCATCCATATCCACCTTCCTTCATGGCTCATCGTCTTCTTGTTCCTCGATGCGCGGACGGACCTGCGCATGGAATCGGTGCCTACTCCCGCCCTGCCCCGCCGGTCTATCTAATGCTTCCCGATGCGTGGCTCAACACCGCGCTTGGGTCGCATCCACGCGGGCTCCCTCCCACCCCACGATGGCATCAACAACGATAAGAAGCCGCCGCCGTCGGCAGTTGCCGCTGTCGCGGGGTGGGGCCCGCTGGGCTGTTGTGGACGCGTATAACTAGGAACCCAAAGGCCCCCGACTCAAACCCTCGTACCGTCTCTTCAGTCTCCCCATCTGTCTGTCGCTTCTGTCGCCAAAACTCGCACCGGCCGCCCCCCCTTCTGCGTCTCGCCCACATTCCCTTCCCTTCTCCCCGGGACATCAAAGTAAAGAAAAGAGAAGAGACAAAACAGACCCAAGAAGCCAGCCAGCCATGAGACTCTCGTCCATCCTCGGCACCGTCGCCGCCGTCGCCTCGGCCGCCGTCTCCGCCGCGCCCCTCGAGCCCCGCGCCGCCTCCTTCGCCAAGGTCTCGCTGCCGGCCCCCCTGAACTGGGTGGCCGGCGCGTCGCTCTTCCCGAGCCAGGTCATCGCCTCGTACCACGCCGAGATCGCCGACTACACCGCCGACGCCTGGGCCGCCTACGTGTTGGACAAGTGCAAGGGCTACACGGCCTGCACCTCCAGCATGACCTTTTCCGGTACGCGCCCTGCTCCCCTCCCCCCTCTCTCCCCCCCCCTCCTTCCGCTCCGTCTCCTCCTCCTGTTGTCCGTTCATCATCTGGAGACTCGACGTCCGCTGACGTGTTTTCGCGATACTCTGCAGGCATCAACAGCGGCAGCACAGGCGGGCGCTACTGGTTCGGCTACGTCTTCAGAGGCGGCGTCACGACGGTGGACGACTATGATCGCGACGACGCCGAGGAGGACGCCATTGGGGACTCGATCGCCTACACCATCATCGTCTAGTACGCAGGCGCGGCCCGGCATGGGGAGCGGGGGAGGGCGTTGGTAGAGTCTCGCGAGAATACCCGAATAGTAGTAGTACCTAATACAGCGTAAGAACGTCATGACCGAACGCGACCACCACCCGCGACGCTTGGTTCAGGTGGGCCTCCCCATGTTGGATTATCTATCCATCGTCTCGGGGGCATATTATCAGCCATGAACCAATTGATACGCGGTTGTTTCGAACGAACGACTGACTGGGCCGGGAGCCGGATGATCCTTCTGTGCAGCAGCAGTAGACGCTCCCAGGATTGGGGGAATGCTGCAGTTTTGTATCCCGGGTGGCTTCCGTGGGTTTTTGATATTCTTGCCTCGTGGATCGAGTAAACAAACAGGCCCTTTCCCTGGTTTCTCGGGGCGCCTCTCCGAGGCCGTCGGGGACACCGAAAAATAGCTCAAGTGGCCCGCTGATCTACTTACTATACAGTAAGTATATAGGCCAGCCGCCTGCGAGCAGAGTGATTCGACAAACCGGGAGCACGCGCGCGAGTCAATACGTGCATCGAGGGGCAGGAAACCCGGTTCTCTGTCCATATCAAGTCTCTGTGTAAGGGTTGGCGGGCTCCTGTCGATGCGCCCTCTCGGCGACCCGGCTGTGACGGCATTCGCTCCTTCGGCGTCCCCATGGTATATACATATATGCTGCCGTTTTATACCCATCTCCCAACCATGGATTCACCGGCCATGGAGCTTCTGGAATGGCGCCAGCGAGACTTCTGGAGCGACTCGCAAAGCCATGGTTTGTATAAGTACCGAGGGTCCATCGCGGAAGGGCAGTAAAGTAAACCCGATCTGAAGAAATCATCCATCGCCCGAGCACGCCTGCTTTGACAAAGACTACCACGCTCCCTTCACGCCGTTCGCTCGTCAAACTAGTTTCACCAGGCCGGTATCTACCATCCCGACCATTTAAAAAAAAAAAAAAAAAAAAAAAAACTACTCTAAAAAACACTCATCTACCCCGTCACATAAAAGTCAACATGAAGTTGGTCACCGTCTTGTCTGTCCTGACGCTGGCGGCAGCAGTCGCAGCAGACGACTCGGACAAAGCAAACAAAAAAAAGGTGTGCATCAACGGGTGCATCAAGTGCTATTGCGGCGATGTCAAATACGACGACCACGTATGCAACTTGTGCAGCTGTAACCAAAACGCGTACAAGTCGACCAACGCCAGCAACCCGCAGGGCAACTGCGACCTGCCGGGCGGCTTCACTGTCGACTGTGGCACCAACCTCAGCGGGATATGCATCTTGTAGACAGGAAGGACGAGGCTGCTCGCAGTCCGAGGGAAGGCGTTGATGGGTAACAAAAGCGTTGCGTTCGATAGGTGGCGTGTTGGTCAAATGAGGATAAAGAAAGGTACGGATAGAGAGCTTCGTTCGGTTCAGATGAGCAACCGCGCAATTCGGGCTTGGTGGGAGGACCGTGCTCGGTGCAGCTGAATGAAATATTGCAGATAATTCCGTGCGTCCGCTAATGGGAAATATCAGATGGGCCAAGCAAGTTGGCATGGAAACCTATCCGCTTTGTTGTCATGTCCGGAGGTGGGCGGGCAGCCAGCCGTGTGACCGTTGATGAGACCTCTCGCCAGATTGCTAGGCGCCGCATACTCTAGTCTCCAGATCGATGAACCTTTGGGGCTCCGAGCCAGGCCATTCGTTGTCGGCGATCGACCAGAATCTGCGTCCATTTGGGGCAGTTCCATTCGAGGCGCCCGCATAGTGAGGTTTGGTGAGCTTGCTTGTCGGTGGTTTGGTGGTTGCGCGCGGTACGAGCGAGACCAGTCATGACATTCCATCGCACCGCCGCCTGACGTCGGGTCTTGTCGACAGGGTCCAACGCAATGCCGCAGTGGAACGAGACGCAGTGATGGATGGCCGAGTCTGCGAGCTGGACACCTCCGTCAACCACCCTTCTGCCGTGCCGGGTTCCGGGTCACGATGCGGCGCAGCAGTTGTTGGCATTTGGGCGTTGCCCGTTTGGGAAATCCATTCGAGGCAGGCCAGCAAACGCACCCCCCGGCACCTCGATTTGCTGGGCGTTGTGCTGACGGGACAGCATAGGGCGGATCCCCCGAAACGACGGCAAGATGATGACGAAGCGTCGCCGCCGAAGCTGCGGATCTTGGTCCGTTTGTCTGGTCGGCACGTTGAAGTTGTCAGAGTGTAGAGTGTAGTTGTAGTTGACATGAAGAATGAAGGAAGGAAAGATTGGTGATTGAAGACTCACGCTTGACAGCTGGCGCTTATCAGCTGCCAGCTGTCAGCTGTCGTTTCTCAACTGTAATGAGGCATGGCAGCTGGCAGGCACCCTGGGCTGCAGTGGGAAGGAACCAGAGAACCGGGCGGTCTCCACTTTATCGCATTCGCTTATGTAGGTAGGTAGGTGGGTACGTACCGTGTACCTGCCTGCCTCGACCAACAGAAGCTTGTTCTGCCTTGGCGTTCTCGGCGTCTTCACACGATCCATCCGTTCGTCTTACATGCACACACACACACACACACACGCTCCTAGGAGGCCATCTCGGGCTGCTTCGTTCGTTAGACCATGGAGGCCTGCGACGGGCGGGCGGGTGGGCCCTCGAGAATTTCGTCTCCCATGCCGCCCAAGTACGCAATTCTTTGCGCGGCTTTGCAGGAACACGCCGGCGAGTGTCTCTCTGTCAGGAGCCTTACTTACCCCTTTGCTTCGCCCGATCTGTGTGGTCGAGCATACGCCCCCTGTCTTCGCGATGGGCTGCCCTGTTGCGTATCTCCTCTCTGGCCGGAGCGTGTTGACGGATGTATATATATGTATGCGGCTTGCCCCTAGGAATCCAGGTTGTAAGTATGCGAACCATAGAACCAACTGGCTTTACCCGTCTCTCCTGGATATCGAGTCTCTTGTACTTTGGCCACAACTCCTCCTCGGCTGTCCTTTGAGCTTCCTTGACTAGGGGCACAACAGGCCCTCGTCGATACCAATACCTCGCATCTGTTTCTCTATACCGAGACAGATTCGCCAGCATGGTCTTCATATACCTCGGGAAGAAGGCTTACCGGTCGATCAAGCGTCCGCGCAAGACGCAACAACCGATATCGACCGCGGCCGGGGCCGCAGAATCAGCGTCGGGCGGGCCGGCAACCGAGGAAGTCATCTACGGTGACAAGAATGGCTCGGCGGCACAAGTCGCAAAACCAAGCGCGTCAGCGTGCGGCCACCGGCATGACCCAGCCTCCGGGCCGTGTCCGACATGCAAGTCTGCCCGGCGAGCGCAGCTCACATACAGATACAGGGTCTTCGCCGGCCTGCTTCTCCCCTTCGTCGTACAAGCCCTGGACGTGACGATTGTGAGTGCCGACGGCGTCCACGTACCAAGTCTTGACCCATGACTAACAGCGTTTGGTACAGGTCGCAAGCGCTCTGCCCTGGATTGCAGCCGACTTCCGTAAGCTTCCCTCCCCCACTCCCCCCCAGACGCTCGCTCCGTCGTGTCGCTTGCCGCCGTCTGACCAACGTACGTACAGACGAGACCGGCCAGCTCAACTGGATCATCGCCGCCTTCAACCTCACGTCCGCGGCCTTCATCCCCTTCTGGGGCCAGATGGCCGACATCTTTGGGCGCCACGTCTCGATGCAGGCCAGTCTGGTCCTGATGCTCGTGGGCAGCGCGCTGTGCACCGGCGCGCCCCTCACCGCCTTCCCCGTCCTCCTGCTCGGCCGCGCGTTCCAGGGCCTGGCCTGCGCCGGGCTGAACGTCCTCGTCCGCGTCGTCCTCGCCGACAAGGTGTCGCTGCGCGAGAACGCAAAGAACTGGTCCGTCTTCTCCTTCTTCGGCGGCGTCCTGGGATGGGGGCTCGGTCCTGTCGTGGGAGGTGAGTAGCCCGCGAAATCTTTTCCTCTGATGTGGCCCCTCGTCTTACCAGAGTTTTTCTTCTTAGGCTACATCACCAGTGGGTCGTCCTGGCGGTGGTGCTTCGGCATCAACCTGCCCATCGCGTTCGTCAGCATGCTCGTCATCTACCTCGTCCTCCGGTCGGAGCTCCTCGGCCCCCGGCCGATCCCCCAGCTCGACGAGACGACCGATACCGGCCGGCGCACAACGTTGGTGAAACGTCTCCAGACGATCGACGTCGGGGGCCAGGTCCTCTTCCTGTTCGGCTTCGGCCTGCTGATCCTTGGGCTGACGTGGGCCGGCGCGACGTACTCCTGGACAAGCCCCGCCGTTCTCGCGACGCTCGTCCTCGGGGTCCTGACCAGCGTCTCCTTCGTCGCCTGGGAGTACCACATGGCCCCCGGCGGGGCCCTGGCTCGCCGGTTCCCGTGGCAGAAGGCCATGATTCCGTGGGAGCTGGTGCGCAACAGGGACATGGGTCTCCTCTGCTACACCTCGTTCGCCACGGGGATGGCCATGTACTCGGTGCTGTACTTCTGCAACATCTACTTCACAATGGTGAAGCTCTGGCCGGCGGACCAGGCCGGCGTGCAGCTGCTGTACTTCGCCCCGGGCCTGGGAGGTGAGCGGTCCCCCCTCCCCTCCCGTCCCCCTCGTGCTCGCCCGAGGAGCTAGCTTACTTTACTAACGGTCGGGTTTCCCAGTCGGCGTCTACGCGTCCGCTGCCATGTGCAACTCGTGGCCGCGCAAGACGTTCCCGCCCATCTTGATCGGATCCGTCCTCGAGATGACGGGCGTCGGGCTGCTGGCCTGGGCCATCTACACCGAGCACAACCCGACCGTCTACGGGATGATGGCGCTCACCGGCGTCGGCACCGGCCTGCGCGTCATGCCTGGTAAGCCCCCCCCCCCCCCCCCCCCCTTCGCGTTGCCTCTCAGCCTCTGCCCCATGAGGCCGTGCAGCTAACCGAGGTAAACTTTGGAACAGTCCAGCTCCACGGCATCGGCTACTTCCCCAAAAAGATCGCGGCCGTCATCTCCCTCGTGGCCGTCGCCTACCCGTTTGGCGGGACCCTCGGGCTGACCGTCATGACGACCGTCTTCAACAACGCGTCGGGGATCGGCAACGACTCGCCGCTGAGGGACTTTGGGACGCTCAGGAGCCTCCCGGAAGCGGTGCAGCAGCGCGTCACCCACGAGGCCAAGATGGGCGTCGTCTGGGCCTTTGTCGCCATCACCCCCTTTATGGTTCTTGTGAGTTTTTTTTTCTTTTCCCGCCGAGGAGGGCCGCGTTCGTCGCCGCGGAGAGTCAACACTGACATGTCCGCAGTGCACTGTACTCGCTTCCCTGCTGGGCAACGTGTACATCGGCAAGGCCGACGACGGCGAGGGCGAGCGGACCAATGCCATATACGAGGGCGCATACATGCTCAGCTGGTTCCGCAGGGGCGGTGCCGCTGAGAAGAACATGACCACCCGGGAGCACCAGCCGGATGGAGAGGCGAGTCTGTAGCTATCCAGGTTATTAGAGTGGAAGGGTAGGCGGATAGATGGTGATTTTCTGTGTCCACCAACTCTTTTTTTTTTTTTTTTCTCTTTATCTTTTTTTCCATTTCCCCGGCGCGATATCTGGGCGCACGTCGCAAGAGGGAGGAGCTGAGGACTGCATGCTAGACCACCGAGGTAGTGATGGCCGGTAGATAGGGGAAATAAACAACGCGGAAGCAACGTGTATGTTACTCCGGGATACCCGAGACAAACGGCCACTCACTTCTCGTCTCTCCGACTCCTCCAAGGACTATACGAAAAAAAAGAAAAGAGAAGGAAAAAAGAAGAAAAAAAGAAGAAAAAAAGAAAGAAAAAAAAGCTCGCCTCCACCGGTGACGTATGCGTGGACACGAACCCGGCCGGGGGGGGGGGGCGTGTCGGCGCGTGGCGGGGGCTGAAAACAGTTCAGAAATCGAAACATCAGGACCGGTCCCTCTGATGCAAGACAGGTCGAGGCGTCCAATTTGTCGTCCGAGTAGGGAAGTGTGCGGTGCTGCGTGTGTGTGTACGCGTCTAAACTAAGCGTACGTCGTCATCGCGGGTGCGGCCGCCGGCCCCCCGGGCCCCCCGCATCCCACATCTTCGGAACCTCGTCTCGTTCCAAACCCCCCCCCCAAACCCTGGAAACCCCGCGGAATAGGAAGCCCGTCCTCGCCCACCACCGCCCACCATCTTATTTCGCCACTGTCCCCCCTCTCCCAACTCATCTCCTCCCATCTCCACCTTTGTCGCCATGGACGCCGAACCGGTCGCCGAAACCGCCGCCGCCGACGACGATGACAACGAGGAGGAGGCCCGCTCGGGCGGCGCGCGGACAACCTCGGCCCCCAAGTTCCGGATCGACTTCTCCGTCCTCGACGACGGCCTCGACCCCGCTGCCGCCGACTCCCCCGACTCCCCGCCGCGCTTCCACCGCTTCCCGGACTTGCCCCCGGAGATCCGCCTCAAGGTCTGGTCCTGTCTCGTGGCCCCCCGCGTCGTCGCCGCCTGCTGCCTCGAGCGCGACGACCGCCTGCCCGCCCGCTCCGTCCCCGCCCCCTGCAAGCCCTCGTCGTCGTCGTCGTCGTCGCCGCCGTCATCCGAGCCGGTCATGGTCTTCAACCCCACCTGCCCCGTCATCCTCCTCGTCTGCCGCGAGTCCCGCGCCCTCGGCCTCGCGCACTACGAGCTCGCCTTCTCCTGGCTCGTCCCCCTCTCATTCACCCCCGGCGGCGCCGACCCGTACCCGCACCCGCACCCTTCGGCCGCCGCCGCCCGCCCCCCACGCGCCTGGTTCAACTTCCGCCTCGACGCCCTCTACCTCGCCGGCGCCCTCGACCCCCGCGACCGCTACGGCTTCGACACCCCCGTCGTCCGCTTCCTGCGCCCCCGCGACGCCCGCCGCGTCCGCCGCCTCGCCTGCGCCTTCTCCGCCCTGCGCTACCCCGAGCGCGGGCCCGACCCGGCCTTCGGCTGCCTGTGGCACGTCGTCGACCGCTTCCCCCGCGCCCGCCGCCTCGTGCTCGCCGTTGCGCCCCGGGACGAGGAGGCCATGCGCCCGTGCCGTCCGCTGACCGTCGCCGCTCATGTCTCTGCCGCCGCAGCCGACGACGACGACGACGACCACCACCACCACCACCACCACCACCACGGCGACGGCAACGATGACAGCAACGTCGTGCGGCGGGTCTGGGACGGCTGGGTCCGCGGCACGACCGTGACGACCGCCCGCGTCGCCGACACCCAGGTCCTCCTCGTCAGGGAGGCCGACCTGGCCGACGTCATGGCGTCCCACGCCCGGGAGGACGAGGACGAGGACGAGCGGAGGGGGGCGAGGCGGCGAGCGGTTTGAAAAGGCGGCGAGCGAACGGGAGGGAGAGGTTTTTTTGGGTTTTGATTTTGCATCGCAAGAGGAGTTTTTTTTTCTTCTTTTTTTCTTCTGGCTTCTTATTTTTGGCTTCTTCGAGGTCGTCCTTCGTGACATCTCTTTTTTTTTTTTTTTTTTT
>MU846169.1:0-79828 GCA_030867225.1 Colletotrichum caudatum
GATTCCCTACCCCACTATAATACTCAGGACCGCCTATACGTTAGTACGCCCTACGTTTGTGTCTATTCTAAACTTTGAAGCCTTTTTAGCAGCCCATTCCAGCATGTTCCGAGGAGCGTCTTTTCCTTGGTCGCGAATAGCCCTTCTTTCTTCGACTTAAGGCGTAAGGAACTCAATCAAATTGGTGCGTTGCTTTCGGAGTTCTGCAACCCAAGCATATACAAACCTTGCCGCAAACGAACGAAGACTTTTGGGCTATTGCTTAAGAGAGGCTTTCAATATAAAGTCATTAGTAGAGCTACTAATGCCCTCATAAGGAAACAACTCACCAGCTGCTCCAAAAGCGTTACGTATAAAGCTCTTAGTGGCATCCAGGTATTTTAGGTGACGGCAGAGTTCGTGTCCAATAAAGACATAACTAGAGACTATTGCTATAATATTCTGTAGATTCGGGTAGAGTGTAACGTTTGTCCACTCTTCGCAGGGACCAATTGCTTCAGGAACTATACGTGCGACTTCTTTAGATAAGCCACCAACCACCTATACAATATGGGGTGTAAGGTCGGACCTAATCGTTCTCTGCATGAGAAAGTCATTGGCTAGTAGGTACGTATACTTTGACTGGAAGTTCTAATATGACGTCGAGGTTTCGGCGCTATACAGACTGGTAGAGACTACGCCACGCCATCAAAATAGTTTAGTATAAAGAATGACCGATTGTGATCAGTTGCTTATGGTACATGAGACGCTCTTATTTCTGTATTGTTTCGTCGATTAGTATCAGACCAATCCGGCCCTAGAAGAACCAGATTGTGCAGCATATTAGAACAATACGGGGCCCGAGAGGACCCCGAAAGTGTCATTTTATTTAGTAAATTTTGCCAAAAACCTAGGACCGGGGAGTTGATGGATGGACGTAGGTTCCAAGATTGTGGAGTGTGGCCAGAGAACCAAAATCATGAATTTATTATATCAACTTTCTAAGTAAATCAAATGAATAGACGTGCTGCGTGCATATTAATGCGGAGCAGCAATGCGACTACAGCCCCAGTGCGGAGTTGCATAGACGGCATTCCGTAATACTCCGTAGTCCGTATTGTGTATCAACGGGCTGTTAGTCAGACCCCATCCCTTACTGAGTGTAGGGGCCGCATTGTATCAGTACTTCGGTAGGCCAGGTCAACTGAGTGATTAATTGAAGTTGCCTGTGTGCCGTAGTAGGAAGCTTTGTGATAAAAGCAACGGAGACTATGAGTCTGGTTTTGTTGCCTGCCTTCTGTGGAATAGTGTCCCTGAATCTCCAAAGTGCGATAGTGGTGATGGGAAACAATGCTGCTTGTAAGACGATCAGATACTGCTGGTAATTAGAACCAAGATGGAGACACTGCCATACCGCCATTTTCATGAGATGTAACGTAAGGTCGACCTCTATCCGTACGCTACTGGTCTCAATACAGACCCTTCCTCCTCCGCCTCGAGCCAATTCATGCTGACACGTGGACCAAGGAAACTACGGCGTTCAAATTGGTGGTGGCGGTTTTTGGTGTTTGTTGCATGCATCTTAACAGATGGGGATGGTGATACATCGAGCTGTCGCCAAGGAAAATGATCGACGCACGCCTGTCCCCAACGGCCTTGTGTTCTCGAAAAGTCTCATCTCCACGCATAATACAATGTTGAAGATCGCGCAGCCGGCCACCTGTCATCTCGCACGCGGTGCATCGGGCTGCAGCTGCATTACTCGTAATCGTCGTCCTCATCCTCACTGTCGGCGACAGGTCTCTGCCTGCGCCTCGTAGACCGTCTCGTCGCTGCTTTCTTCTTTGGCTTCGGTCTGGCCTTGACCGGCGAGGGGAGGCGTTCCGAAATGGGGGAAAATTCTTCGGCATTTGCCGTGCCATCCGCGTGGTCCATCAAGTCTGGCTGCTCGTCACGGCCGTGATCCACCACCAGAGCACCGTCCATGTCCTGATCGTCGTCGCCTTCATCCACTACTGGGAAGAAGCCAGACGTAAACCGCTTTGGTTGCTCGACCTCTTCCTCCTCGTGACCTTCTGGGAAGAAACCACCAGCCATCTCCTCGTCCCTCATCTGCATGGCTTCTGCGTCTACCTGACGCATCACCTCTCCTTCATCCTCTTCATGGGTGTCTCTGATGGCCTTGGCCGTTCCTTTCTGGAAAACCGGAACGCTGTCGTCGACATGCCCGTAGTCCTGGCGAATACGCTCGACGATTCGAAGGCCCTTCAAGAACTTGCTCCACACCCTCAGCGCCTCCTTGCGCCGTTTCTCGTCCTCCTTCCGTGCCCGCTCCGCTTCGTCTTTGCGAATCTCCTCCATTACCTGGTCGTGATATTCTTCTGCGATGACAACACCTTGTATGACGGGCACTGCCATTCGGTTTCCGAACTCAAAATCCACAACGGCTTCTGCATAGTCAATTTTGAGCCTTTTGCAGATCTTGACGGCCCCTCGGAACGGGACATGAGCGGCACCTACAGACATATTATTAGCAAAGCCATCCACATCGCCAAGCGACGATGCAGTTCGTTACCTTCAGGACACATATGCTCGGCGAAAAGATCGATGTTGCTATAATGCGTAAGCGAAGTGTCCAACCAGCATGAACGGAAAAGCTGACCCATATTCGTTCTTCGGGATAATACCATCCTTGATGGGAGGCGGGATGATCCACTCCGTCTGGTCGAAGCTGTACAGGCCCTGGAGAATCTTTTCACCGCTCACAGCCTCTGCTTCTGCGATCTCGCGGCGCCTGTTGGTCGTCGCTGCGCGATATGGCACCCTCTTGAGCGGCCGCTCGCCGGGCTTGGGTGCTCTCCCCTGTTTGTGCCATGTCTCTGCACTCTTGACATTCACAACGTCCTTTCTCGAGAAAACTGGCTCTTCAGAGACATCCACGCCTTTTGCCTTGTTCTTGAACGTCTTGACAGGAACAGCCGTTGGCAACAGAGCCTCTTCTCGTTTGAGATGGCGCTCCAGGCAGAATTCCTTCGATTGCTTGTAGTACGCAAGGGTCTCACTGCCCACTTTGACTTCCTTCTTCTCCGGTTGGCCCGGAGTCAGATCCGTCGACTCTTCGACTTCGTCCTCTTCTGTCAGCGGATGCTTTCGGTCGCCCCTTGCAAAGCCTTTCATGGCCGATTTGAACCAGTCGAACTGATCATAACGCTTGACCTTGCCGTGACGGTTGTAAACCGGGACCTTCTCCGGTGGCATTCTCGAGCCTTTCGTGCGGCCGGGCCACAGTTGCTTTCTGAGGTAACGAACCGTTACGTCCTTAGCTGTTCCATCCGGGGAGAAGCCAACAACATACGCCATGACCTGCTTTGCATTGTCTGCCTTTCTTCCACGCGGCTCCAGAGATTCAATCAGGTCTCGGTTGGTCCCGATGATGTTTTTCACAATCGGGTCAACCGGCAGGTACTTCTTCGTCACTGGTGATAGAACCTCCGTCCAATAATGAGGGAACTCCAAGTCCTGATCGAACTTCTTGGACGCCACCGTAGACTTCCGCGGTGTCACGTCTAATTCTACGACAGATTCGTCGTCGCTGTCCGGGTGCTCCAAGCCGAGTTCATCACCCGAGTCATCTATCTCAATGATAGCATCTTTTTTGCTTGCGCGCCTCGTACTTGCGATTTGTAATGACGTTGTGCTTTTAGGCGTTTGCTTGGCGCCCTTTCCTACCAAAACTGTCTTGGCCGCTTGCTTCGTTTTCCCTCTGGTCTTGTCGTCCTCACTCTTCGTATCATCGCCGTTGGCAACAGAAGGCGCATTCTTCTCCTTCTCAGGGTGTGCCTCCTCAAACTTTGTCCATCCAAAACCTAATGGCTGCAGACTGGCGACCATCCGCGCCTCTAATCCCAGAGCTCTCATAAGAGCCGTGAAGAGCTGCGACCCTGTATCTCGGCTTCCTGTACACTCCTGGGCGCATTTCCGGAAACCTGGGAGGCTGTTGGTTCGTTCTCCGAAGCGGTCCTGGTCGTGATCCTCGGTCTCCCAGGCCTTTCGCAATCTGCCGACTCGTTCCGGGTGCATGTAACCCCACTTGCGAATGCCCGGCGCTGTGACGCGAAAGCGTTGCCTCCACCAAGCCACGAAAGACTTCATAAGCCTGAACAGTGGATCGCCATGGCTCATATCGGCAGCCCCTTCTTCCAATCTCTCGGCGGCAGGGCCCCAATCCCGAGACTCATCCTCCTCTTCAACCCTCTTCCCTTTACCTCTACCTCTGGTCTTCTTGGGCGGCCTGGCCAGTTTTGGTGGAGGTCCTTTCGGTTTCGCATCCAGTCCACTGGCCCTCCTCCATCTCTCGACTTCGTCCCAAAGGCGAGGTGGAACATGGGACATCATGATTGCCTGTACTTCCAGATCGCCAATCCAAGAGTTTCGAAGTGCATTGTGCCAAAGAAGATACTGGACGTGAATACAATGCGTCACAATCCGTATTTTCTTTTCACGCTTCGTCGGCCCCTTTTTGTCGCCGTAGGGGTCGTTCATTGCAGTTCCAAACCCGGCATCAAGTGTCAGCTGGAGGTCTTGGGAGGTCGTCGCGGCCTTTGCCAGAGTAGTTCTTGGGGCGGGAACATCCTCGAATTCGATGTCGTTATCGTCATTGTCGGATAGCTCCTCGGCCTTTTGTTCATTTGCGACGGGGACATCCTCGAAGTCGCCGTCGGATAAGTCGCTCAACGCACTGGTCTCATCGCTGTCGCTCACAGCATCAAGAGCAGAACGGCCGACTTTGGACGAGTCAGGAGTGGCGGTAGCATCCAGATCGTCGTACAGAGTGGGCTTCCTGCGAGCGGATGGCGCCGTGGATTTTGGCTGACCTTTGGCTACCTGTTGGCGTTTGGGGCTGGATTCGACTGGAGATTCATCGCGCAGCCGCTTGCGCGGCACGTGTGGAGGCATCGTGTAGATCTAGATCTGGTGAGGTGAGAAGCTGGCCATCGTCCGAGCATGAGAGCAGCTTCTCAAGGTTTGCAGGGTAAATGCGACGAGATGGTTGATGAGTAACGTCATTGATTCGCGAGAAACGCGCAGGTACGCGACCCACTCTAAGGGTCCGGGGCCCACTGGATCGGGTCTGATTGAATTATGGGTCATTTGTCGGGATCGCTCCTCCCCTAGGGTACCTATGTACCCCCACGCTCCCTAACTGCTATCCACCTACCTACCTAGGTAGGGTACATACTTGCATGTGTCTTGAAGAGTTGAATCGGATGACCAATGCGAAAAAAGAAAAAGAAAATAATAATGCTGCAGTACATAGATAGTAAGTATAAACGCAAGCCATCAAGCAGAGGTGACTACTCCGTACTCTTGCTTCCATCTGCATCGTGGAAGCAAGAATCCTTATTTCCCATGCCTCGGTTCCAGGTCCCCGCTGCTGTTATGGACCAGCCTTCTAGGCTGCCCGCGGCCACGCACGCGCTGTACTTGGCGCTTCGGCTCGGCGGCTGCCCCGCTGGAAGCGAGTGACCGACTCACAGAAAGCCGCTGCCAACTGGTTTCTTCCAGACCATTCCGCTGCCATTTCTCAGCAACGGCCATTGTCATCGTCGCCTCTCTCTCTCAGCCTCGTGCCACTGTTTGCGCCTCGGCCGAGGTCTACGCAAGCACGCTTCGTACTACGAAACCCGCCTCGGATATCACGAATAAATAGGTTGGGAAAGCCAAACACGTCATCGCAATGGCGTCCTCATCCAACTCGGACGAGACGAGCTACGTCAAGATGGACGACACCAAAGACGGCTTCGACGCCCAACTGGTCGGCAAACACTGCGAGTACGACTACTGCAACCAACTCGATTTCCTGCCCTTCTTCTGCCAGAGCTGCAAGAAGACCTTTTGCCTCGACCACCGATCCGAGACCTCCCACAAGTGCAGCAACGCCGGTGCCTGGGCCGAGCGCCGACGCCAAGCGGAGCTTGCGAAGCCCGCCTACGGCCAGGGTCGTCAACTGCGCGACCACGTCTCCCAGAAACCCTGCGCCTCGCCTTCCTGCAAGACCACCATCGGCACCTCGCTCGTACCCGGCGTGCACTGCCCAGGCTGCAATCGCGACTACTGCCTCAAGCACCGCCTGAAGGAGGACCACGACTGCAAGAATCTCGTTCCGCTCGGTGCCCGTCCTGGGTCGCAGATTGACGTCGCGGCGCGGACTAGGAGCGCGTTCGACAAGTTGAAGGCCTGGGGAACAGCGAAGAAGGAGCAGGCGGGCAGGGCACTACCAAAACCGAAACCTACATCTGCGTCCGCCCGACTGATAGCGGTGAACAGCCTTAAGAAGACAGCAAAGGGCGACGACAAGTTGCCGCAGGAGAAGAGAGTCTACTTGTACGTCGAGGCTGAGGCCGAGACTGCCAAAGCCAAGTTCCCCAAAGGCGAATTCTTCTTCTCCAAGGATTGGGTGGTTGGGAGAGTGCTTGACGAGGCAGCGAGGCGGCTACAAGTGGAGAACCTCAACAACCGATCGTCGGATGAACGGGACAAGCTGCGTGTGTTCCACGTGGAGGGTGGTAGACTGCTGGAGTTCAATGAGAAGGTCGGGGCATCACTGGTCAGTGGCAACACGGTTGTCTTGCTGCGCGGCGTTGGTCCTCCGCCCAATCTAATGGAGGTTTAACGAAGATTATGATTTGATGAATATGTTCATAGTGGCATTCCCGTATATACCCTCAACCATGCACCTTGCGCCTGTGTAGACTGGTTGATTCGCCTCCCTAATGCCCCCCTTCCATGAGTTGGAGATTTCGCCATGCGCCGAGCCAATTGCGAGTGAGTTGTGTGCCTGGTCATCCTACAAACACTGCGACCTATAGCTCTTTTTCCTTAGGCCTCTTCGCCAAAAGGTCTTCGCGGCCAGTGGCCGGAGCATCGCCAACAAAATCCTTTCCTCCGTACAACTCGAAACCCTTGTGGAATACCCATTCCACCGCATTTTCGACCGGCTCGTCGAAGAGACTCGGTAAGAAGGGCACGACGGCCAGACCAAGGCCGATCGGTGCCCAGGTCCTGATCTTTGGGTTCTTGACGTCCTTGAGCGCTATTCCCGAGTACTTCACCACGCTATGGATCGTGAAGGCCGGGAGGCCCATGCTGGCAAGGCTCTGAAATATTGCTCGCTGGACCATGACAGTTCTGTAGTCGTTGAGAGGCGTAACCTTGCCGGCAGGGACGACCTCGCTGGGCGTGGTGGCGTCCGACACGGCACCCGGCAGTCCCGTAAGCTTAGCTTGACGCGCCGTGAGCTGTAGGTGCGGGTTGAGAATGCGCTGGTTGGACCAGTATGCCTTGTAACCTTCGTAACTGACATCACCGAGAATGTACAGCCATGAGATTCCATATGCCGAACGGACGAGGGCGGGATGCGCGACTGGCCGGAAAGATTCACCAATGTCAGAGGTGTACGCGACATATCGGTGAGCGCTCATCAAGATCGTGCGGATACGGGTGGCGTAGGCAGCATAACGGAGGTTGGACTCGGTGGACTCGGGCGCGCTGTATCCAGTCAACTCAGCATTCAGAGTCCTGTCCCCGCGGTTGGCACTCACTAGCCGTCCACCAGCTCGTCGAAAAAGTTGTCATCTCGATCCGACTTGTCGATTATGTTCTGCAGCGCCTTCGGCAGCTTCTCACGTGCCGGGAGCTTTTCCGGGTCGAAGGTCTTGGCGCCATCCTCCTTTGGCGACTCTTTCGGTTGTTCGGGTGTCTTGTCCTGATTCCTTCCCCACATGTTGAAATTTTGTTGATGCTTCGTCTGAATGTGCTATTACTCAAAGTAGGAGGCGTTGGCACATTTATTTGTAATGGATGGCGGCAGCGCCAGGGTAGAAGGGGGGGCGGAGGGAGGGCGTCCTGCGCGCCGGAAATGCCCGCGGCATGAATCTCATGATTACGGTTGTGACGTCGGCTTTACTTGGTTGAGGATGGTGCATCGGCTAATTACCTAGCTGCCTAAGCAGCTAGAGCCACAGCGACATGGAAAACCCAGAGTGTGGCGCAGCCGTGGAGGATGTGACGGTGGCTGGAACTTCCGCTGTCCGCCATTGACTGGAACGGTTCTTTACAGCCTGAAAGTCCAGGCATTGACATCTCCCAGCTTCCGAACGAATTTCGAGCTCCGAGTATCGAGGCCCTCGACGAATCTCATCCAACTCCAATTGCCTCCACCCAATCGAACCAATTCACCCCCGAAGGCTCGCAAACCCCCTAATATCGCCAAAATGGTTCAGATGTACACTATCGCCGGCCGCCAGATCGGCTCCCACTACGTACGTCGCTCCTCCGAGCGTCCCTCTGCTCCCTGCAACCCCCAAAACGGCACCCGAGCATCAAATGGCTAACCTCTTCCGCGCAGCTGGCCATGGGCGTTCTCGCGACCCTCTTCGGCGGCGCTGTCTACGGCACCAGTGGCAGCAAGCCTAAGGCCACCGCCACTCCCCCCATCAATGCTTCCAGCTCCGACGAGGCCGACTTCATCAAGTGCGTCATTTTGCCTGACAAAAAGGGGACTCCCCCGTCGTCGCCCCGACACCCCGTTCGCTGACAACAAGACAATAGGAAGTTTTTGGACAGCGCAGACAAGGATGAGAAGGCGAAACACTAGATGGGTGGTTGTCGGGCGAGTCATTGGTCTATCGCGACCTAGTGTATTCATAAAGGGCTTGGTTGATGGGAATGAAGACATTTTCTAACCAGCAAAACGCAACGACGAAACGTACCGTAAAGGTGACTCGAAGTCAAAATCGAAACCAAATGTTCAAACCCTTTCCAGCGACTGCATGGTGCGGGTGTAGGCGGCATGAACGAAAGACGGATGGCCAAGGGATCATTCCCGACTTATTCAAGGCTCTCCAGCATCCGCGCCACTCCCTTCTGGCTCCAGAACTGCAGGATGATATCCTCTCCATCGGCGAATTCTTTGGTACCATGGATGTGGTCGAAAGGGGGCTTGCAGTGTCTGGCTATACCCCAAGAGGACTGTGTTACGTCGTCTGACTGGCTCTCCCCAGGAGACTATGCAATCGCATGGCCGGCGGTTCTCGCTGTGCTAATGCCGCGCAGTAGTTGTTGCAAGATTCTGGTGGGTGCTGCACGTGTTCTCGGCTCCTGGGTGTCGTGGTGGTCTTTGCAAGATGTCGCTCTCGGCGCACTGACTTTGGCGCTCGGATTTGGACGACACAGAAATACATGATTCGACAAAAAAACGGAACAATGGCTTCAATGACTGATGTGTTTTGATATTAAGCAGTCCTTAGTTATAAGATTGGTATCCCTGAGCCAAAGCTAGTGTAGAGACCCGGGGACGGAAACTCTAGCGTCAGTGTTAAGTAGAGCTACAGCCCTTGTTGTGTAAATCTGCATGCAAGACATCATGCACAGCCTTGGAATTGGCATTTGCGAGGCACCCCGTACTCTACCTTCATCATGAGCTGCCATCTTCGCGAGGATGATATTCACATTGGGATCACAACAGGCACGTAGGCGTTCCGGTTCAAGGCTGAAGACGTCGTCAGTATCGACGATGCCCTCGCCGGAAGACCGAGTCCCCGATTCGCAAATTGTGCTTAGCTGGGAGCGTTATTACTCTCCCCCTCTTTGTTTTATAGGGCGCCGACATGGGTCATATTAGAGGATTGTGGTGATGAGACGACTGGTTAAAGTTATCAGACCATCAGCGGCTCGAATCAGAACTGAAATAATACGTCGAGAAAAGCGTTCACACTGGCGTCCAGTATGGTTGACCGGGGGTTGCATCGGCCCCAGCCGAGTCGGCGTTCTTCCGGAGCGGAGTTCAGCAGATGCTGCGCCGGAACACCAATGAAATCCAGGTTGTCGATGCAAACCAGGAATCAAGTTTGAAAAGACTTTTTAGTAGAAGTAAGGAAGCTTCGGAAGAAATGGAGGTGTTTTGGAAATCACGGCCTCCTTCCTACTTTTTTTGGAAGATCCCAAATATTACATTGTTTGCTTTCGCTGAATAAATCCAAACATCCCCTGGACACCAGCACTGAAGCAAACATGGGCATTAAGCCAACTTCATCAGCAAAATGTCCGTACTCGAGGCGACCGGTATCAAACTTACTGAGACGCCAGTCGAAGTGAGTCAATTGCGCTTTATATGAAAAAGCACTCACAGGCATTCACTTTGTCCGTATCATGAACACTGACCAGCCATCATAGATAAGAGATCGCCGCAGTGGGACACCACCGCCTCAGCACGGCGCGACAAACGTAAGCTCGAATAATCCCTCATCGACTTTACTCCGACACTAATAATATTGATGGTGTTAGGACATCTCCATCATTCAATACGACGCAGCTCTGGAACTCATCATTGGCCCAACCCCGACTCACGCCCTCGTCCTCTCCTCAGCAGAAGCCTCCGCCAACCCCTTCTTTCATCGCGGATGCATCTATGTTCCTTTCCGCAACGAGTTATGGACTACCTCCGCACCCCTCCCGGCGTCCGACCCCACGCGACCGCCCGTGATCCTCATGTCCAAGGTCATTGTCACATACAATTCCGCCAATGACACCCTCACTGCCGAGTGGGCGAAGGTGCGCCCGCCACCAGAGATGAAGATGCCCGCGAATGGGTGCATTGTCGGCGATGACAGGATGATCTGGTGCTCGCAAGGCACCATGGCTCCCCAAACTGGCGGCGTCTTCTTTATGCACGCCGGCAGACGGCCCCAGGCTGTGGCGTCAACATACTACGGGCGGGATTTCAACTCGCCGCACAGCGCCGCAGTCTCGATCCAGGGCGATGGTGTCTGGTTCACGGACCCGTGTTTTGGACACGAGCAGGACTTCCGGAGCCCGCCACAGCTTCCACCGCAGATCTATCGATGTGATGTGAAGACGGGCGAGGTTAGGGCCATGGCGGATGGGTTCGTCCGTCCCACAGGGATCGCGATTGATAATGACTCTTCGACTCTCTATGTTGCGGATTCTGGAGGTGTGCGAGTTGATGGCAGTCTCGACTTGAACCAGTGAGTTTGGGCGTGCCGCTTCAAGATTGCTTATCTGGCTAACTGTTCAAGACCACGGAGTATATACGCCTTTGACATGGTGAAGCGGGGTGAGGCCGTCTTTCTCACTAATAGGCGGACGTTCGCCCTCGCTCGAAGAGGTGCTCCTGTGCACCTCATTTGTGAGAACGGCAACGTCTGGGCTGCCTGCGGCGATGGGGTTGAGATTTGGAACAGTGGCGGTTCATTGCTTGGCGTGATCCAGGTGCCAGGTAAGTGCATTGTTTGACATGAATCCATGGCCCCCTCGGCTGACCTTGTTTCATTTGCTAGGTGGTGTTCTGAGTTTCTGTCGTGGGCCTGAAGACAGTCTCTACCTCTGCGCCGGACAGAGGCTATGGAGACTTCAGCTTTCGGGGAGCCAAGCGAAACATTCAGCGTCCGGCAGCCCAGAACTACTATGAAGAAATACTATGAAGAGCATGTTTAGTCTGATCAGAGGTCTAAAGTGTCGACCCAGGAGTTTCCTATATTGCACAGCCTTGGGCACCGTGGTAAGCAACACTACCTCGATGGAAGAGTACATATTTCCGTGTTTCAATGTAAACACCCGTTCTCAATTTCTTTGTTATACACTCCAAATCCCTGTCTCGTGTGCGTTGTCCTTGCAATATCACCGAATCGACCTCTCAAGTTCGCTAAGAGCTCGCTCTCTCATCGGCTGGATGCGCGCTGCCGCCAGACAATCCACAGAAGCTGTGGTTCTCTTTCCAAGTTGAAAGCGTTCTGTATTAATCTTGGCACTGGCTGCATTGAACTTGCACTATCAAGTACGCGCTATGGCGTCGTTCGCGCGAATCTTGTACACGTCATAGATCTCAGAGGGGAACACCGCGAGTATCCTGATAAGGGGACCCATAGATTTGCTGAAGGCTAGCCAGCAGAGGATCCAAATCCTCTAGTGGACGGTGCTGTGTCCTGGATTGAAGCCGGTCGGAGCGGCGATGAGGACAGCCGGGAACAACAAGAGAACTGCGGTGACGTCGAAGTAGGAGGCGTGAGGTGCTTGAGGGCGCCAGAATTTTCTGAGTGGTTCTTTGATGCTGTCGAGGTCGATGCTTGCGACCATGCCACAGATTCTACCGCCTCGCTTCCTTGCCTTGTCGAGATCTGGCGTTTGAACAAGGTAGGTGCAGCTGCGCTCTGGGGTCACGAGCAAAGCAATCAGGTTGACCAGAGACATAAATGCATACGGCGCTACGGTCATGACAAAGGCGGCATGTCCGTACCTCTGGAGCTGTTCGCCTTGGGTACGATGTATCGTGAGAATACCCCATATGGCCTGCCCTAAAGCAAACAGTGCCTTGGGAATATTTTAAGTACTCCCAAGTTGAATATTTGACCAGTCTAGGTAGCTGGCGTCAACCAATATGAATTCCTTGGGCAACACACAAGTCCCATGGTTCGGAAAGAGTGTACGCAGCGGCCGGCACCGAGGAAAACAAGACGGGCACCTGAACGTTGTGGAGGTATTGTATCTAGCATGACAAAAGTTAGACCAGAGAAGATCAGGGAAACATTTATGTTTTACATGATTGCACATTGGCTAGCTTCGCGCCCTTTGAAAGTTCATCCTCATCAAGGACGACTCGAGCTACAAGATCTGGGTCCTCTCAGTTTCGTTGACAACCATGCATAGCGCTGGTGGCTCGGCTCAGTTCGTCGCGTCTGACAGTTCTCGCGTGGGCGAGGTGCCAGCGGGCAGCTTGCAGGAAGCCCGTACTTGGAAGGAAAAGGGTTGTCATGACAGCGAAGCAGGTTTCAATGATCCCCTCACCAGGGCGCCTGGGAAGAGTGGGGGCGGGGAAAACGTAGTTTGTTGCGTAGAAAATGAAAAAGTCGGCCCAGATCGGAGGCGTGCAAATGGATCTTTGGTTACCGTGGCTCACTTTTCCCGGGGCGCGGATATGGTAATGTTCCTCTTCAACGGCTTTCATGATGCCGTTTGAGATATCTCCCTGAACAGTATCAATTTGCTTGGTGATGATTCTGGGAAATATTAGACTGTAGGATGCAGTGGGGATGTCAATGTGACCTATGCAGATGAGGTAGAATTCGCGGGCGTCTAATCCTCGAACAGGGAGCAACTAGAGCCCAGGATTCTGTGCCTCGGGTAGTCCTAGACGTTCTTATGTCTTCACAAGATCACCAAGGGGGACGATATCACCTAGCTCTCTGCGGGTCTTGGCCGCAGAGATGGACCGTACGCCTGTCAATCCAAGCAATAGACACTGAAGCGGGAGAGATGAAGAACGTATCGTTACAGGGTACACTTGATTCGTGGGAAAGAAGAATACCATTGACCTTAGCACGGTAAGAGGCAAGGGGATAAATCGAGAGACGCGACGAAATGAGCCTTTGTGGAAGCTCAAAACAAAGCTCAGATGTAGTAGACTTGTGTAGTAGTAGTCCCATTCGTTGAAAGTTCAGCACAGATAGAAACAAGTTCCGGCGTGCATGCAGTCGGGTCCAGGCAAGAAGACCCTTGTGCAACCTTATCTTATCAGAATATACGATCTTAGTCAGCAAATCACGCACTTCAAGGGGACGCGTCTGAACGCGTCTTGCGCGGGGCATCCTATTTCGAGATATTTTATCCCCAGGGAAATATTCAGAGACCGAGACATAGCAATGGCACCTGCAGCAACCACGCCTCCCACGATGTCTACTACCGAGAATCCTACGAAGCAGAACGGCTCTACTCCAGCCAAGCGTCACGAAGAATACCAATACCTTGATCTCGTTCGCGAGATCCTCGAGGAGGGCGAGCACCGGCCAGACAGGTAGGCAGGAAGATATCAAGCAGCCACGTTGAAGCCGTTGAACTGACTAGGACACAAGGACTGGCACCGGAACGTACTCTATATTTGCGCCGACCCCGCTGAAGTTCTCTCTCAACAAGAACGGCGAGCCTCTCCTTCCCCTCCTCACTACGAAGCGCGTCTTCCTTCGCGCCGTTATTGCCGAGCTATTGTGGTTCGTCGGGGGCAACACATCCTCTCTTCCATTGAGCGAAGCGGGCGTCAAGATTTGGGACGGTAATGGCTCGCGTGAGTTCCTCGACAGCGTCGGTCTCTCTCACCGAGAGGTCGGCGACCTCGGCCCTGTCTATGGGTTCCAATGGCGACACTTTGGCGCTGAGTACGTCGACGCCAAGACGGACTACACGGGTCAGGGCGTCGACCAGCTTGCCGAGGTCATCCACAAGCTCAAGACCAACCCGTACGACCGTCGCATCCTCCTCAGCGCGTGGAACCCTGCAGACCTAAAGAAGATGGCCCTGCCACCATGCCATATGTTTGCGCAGTTCTACGTCTCCTACCCGCGGGCGCGCGGCACACCCGCCGATGGGGAGAAGCCCAAGGGCCACTTGCACTGCCAGCTGTACCAGCGGTCCTGCGACATGGGTCTTGGAGTGCCTTTTAACATTGCGAGCTACGCGCTGCTGACGCACATGATCGCCCGCGCATGCAACCTCGTCCCGGGCAGCCTGACGCACGTCATGGGCGATGCACACGTCTACGCAGACCATGTTGATGCCCTCAAGGTGCAGTTGGAGCGTGAGCCCAGAGATTTCCCGCTGCTGGAGATCAACAACAGGGAGGCCGGATGCAGCATTGACGGATGGAGGGTGGAAGACTTTGTGGTTAAGGGATACGACCCGCATAAGACGATTGCAATGAAGATGTCCGTGTGAGAAAAAAGAGCACATGCGCCTAGGGCAGGGACGGTATTTTTGGTCTGATTTCATCGTTGTTGCTCGGCATCGGGAGTTTGGATTCGGAGTTGCATTAATGAGGCGCCACACCTATTAGCTTGATGGCATGAATATGAAAAGAGGCAGCATTGGGATAATGACGAGCTGGCGGGATTGGATTGAACTTGCGAGGCGTCAGCAGCGAGTGCCCATGTCTTATTTTGTCATTCTGTTTAGCTGTCCATTTGCCGCTCGTCAGTAACGAGATGTTGGCTATGAGTTGAGTGAGATTCTGTACATAATGAGAAGCAATTGATTAGGCCCTCGTTTCTGGCCCAGCCACACACCCTCCCTGGACTCAACTTCGTTTACTGGCATTAAGCATAACACAAGTTCCAATTCAATTACAAAACCGATATGAAACTTATCCGTATTTGCCAATCGTGATGTGATGCAACCTAGGCGATGAATGGGTGGGGTGAAGCTTGGGCCAGGAGGAAAAAAGGATCCCCTGCGCGCCCAGAAAGCAAGGCAAAGCACCCAGTCGCAGCTCATTGGATGCATAAACGGGTGACATGCAACTCCCCATTGAACTATGTGCGGCACAGTGCACATTTACTAAATAGCACTGCCCTCGCTTCGCCTTGCAGCTAAACACTTGCGCTTTCCCACATTTCCATCTCGCCCGGCCTGTTTCTTTCCTCTTCTTCCTTATCCTAAGCTCCTGCCCCCCCCAACTTCGGATACAACGATTCCTCTCAAAACCGAAACCCGACTTGCATCGCGCACCGAAGCTTTTGCTCTCCCCCATACCGCCCCCTCCATCCGATTAGAACCCCTCCCCCCCGTCTTACACATATTCATAATACCTTAATACCCGACTTTTTTTTCTTTTTTTTTCTTGGGGAGTCAGGTCCCCCCGTTCGCAGTCGGTCGCACGGCGAAACCGGCCCCTCCCCTCGGATCGAAATGTCGGACCACGATCACACCCAAGACGCACACCACGACACCGCCCACGAACTCCACCACCCGCCGCAGCCCGACGTCCTCCCCGGCGCCCCCGGTCCCGAAAGCACCGAGAGTCCCATCTCCACCCCGAAGGAGCGCTCTTCCCTCTCGCTCGACCAGCGCCGCGCCTTGCGCCGTTGGGCCAACGCGCAGACCATCCGACCGAGCCACAAGGCCTGCATCGACTGGTTCTACAACCAGTATGGCCAGCACATCTCCCAGTCCACCGTCTCCCACTCCCTGAGTCCAAAGTACTCCCGCCTCGATGGCGACAACCCCCAGCTGAGCGGCTCGCGCCTGCGCTTTGGTAACTGGCCTGACGTCGAGAAGCTCGTCCTGCGCTGGTACCAGCAGGTCCAGGCTTCCGGCCGCCACCCTACTAACGAAGAGCTCGGCGAGAAGGCCAAAGCCATCTTCACCGCCCTGCCCCGCTACAAGGAAGAGACGCCCCCCGAGTTCTCCCCCGGCTGGATCCACCGCTTCAAAAAGCGCTACGGCCTGCTTATCCGGCGTCAACGTCGGCATGGTGACGGCGGCATCAACCCGGCTGAGGACATTGGCTACCTCGCCGACTGCGTCCCACGTCTGATGGCCCTTTCCGCCGATACCAGCCCCGCCGCCATCCGCGAGGCCATCCTCCGCTCCATTGGCGTCGAGACCAGCCTCCAGGTCTGCGCTCTCGTGCGCGATGAAGTCCTGCGCCGCTTGAGTGGCGGCTCTGGTGGTCCTGGCGGCGGCGCTTCTGCGAACCCGATCTCTCCCTCTGCAACGGTGCATACACCTGACCAGCACAGCGCCGACACGAGCATGGTCCCACCCCCGGGCAATGACACCCCCATGTACGGCGACGAGGACCCGGACATTGCGCTCCAGAACGCGCTGCGCCAGCTGCAGCAGGAGGAGGCTGAGGCCGAGGTCTCGGCGGCGGCGGCGAGGGAGGAGCGGGAACAGCGTGAGCGCGCGCAGGGCACCGCGGCCGCCGCCCTCGCAACACCCGCCGTCCAGAGGGCTACATCTACGGCCTCGCGGTTCATCCCCTCGACTCCCGAGCTGAACCTCACGCCCATCAGGAACGACGATCCCGTCTCCGTCAACGAGCGGCCCTTGCGCTGTCCCTTCTGCGTGAATCAGAGAATGCTCCGAACCATTAGGGAGGCAGTCGAGCACATGTCTACTCACGTTGTCGTTTCTTGATTGTTCCGCAACCCTTCCAATAAAAGGAGCGCAATGACGGGGGAAGGAAGGCAGAGAAGGGGGCGAAAAAAGGAAGGGGGGAAGGAGGGGGGGGGGGACAGAAATAATACCCACGCACCACACTATAGCTGTAGTTCACGTCTAGGAACCGGGGCTGAGCTATGCGGAAGCTTCCACACGATGATGGCAACTCTCCGCTTCAAAAAGCTTGTTATATTTTCTTTACTAATCACGCGCCTGGAAGGACTCGTCAACATCCATGGCGCGATTAAGCTGTCACGTATGTTCCTCTAATGAAAGGAGATTTTCTGTTTAATAGCCTGTAACAATCACGCCGGTCAAATGTTCAAGATACTTGCTTGCATGAGTGGTCCTAACGTTTTGTGAGCTACAGGGCTTGCGGCGACTGGTTTCCCGCCTTTTCTCTATCTTGTGACTGGCTGCTTGCTTGCATTGCAGTCGGTTCACAAACACATCAAATATCAATCTACGGACACGGAAGACAGTGCTCACCGTGCGTCACTTGTATACCAAGGGCACGAGCAATCAGCATATTTTTGTGAATTATCTTGATTCATCTCTCGCTCGAGTATGGGGAACCGAACCCGTTCATTGACCCATCTGCCTGATTTCATTCGAATCGTCCACGTCAGTTAGCTTTGTCATCAATGGACTTTAATCCATCCTCCTACGCCGCACGTCTGGCAAAATCAGGAATAGAAGCCCTCTCTGAGAGTAAGTCTCATGAGAAAAAAAGAAAGATAAAACGACAGGCCAAACCCATCGTCTGACCGAAAACGCCCGCCAATGTACCCTTCCGTATCCTCATGGTGGAAACAAATCCGTCTTGCGTCTTTTGATAAACTGTTGGGACAGATAGAAACCCCCGAGGGCTGTATCAATAATTCTTTCCCCCCGTCGTCAACGTCAATAGCCATCAAGGAAATCGTAAAGTAGGGGGCCGAGCAAAGGCCAAAGAATGGTGGGGTAAAAAAGGGGGGGAGCGTAGCCGCTTGTGCGAAGGAGAGTCGATCCACTGGCACATCATGGTCGTATATCGAGTCCAGCTACTAGGAGAAAACAATATGGAAGTGAAATTCGGCCATCGCCCGTGCAATAAAACGGGAATGGAAATGCGTCGCATGCGCTGGGAATCATGAAGTAGTAATAATGCAATGGCGGTTGGGGTATGCTTTTATCTCTCAAGTAGCCGGTAGAAACGATTTGGAAAGGGTGGAAGGCGGGTGTTGCCGCGACATGCCGTGCCTCACACTTGTTCCACGTAAAGGAGGAGCTTCTCGTTCCTTTGCAGGGCATAATCAAGGTCGTTGTCGCTCATCAAGTTGGGCTTGTCGCCGGTCGGCTCATCTTTGTAGAAGAGTTGAATCTCTTCGTCATCGGCAATCTTGAGCCTGTCCACAATCTTGTCATAGAGTTGCTGAAATTGGATGTCTGTCGGGACTCGGATGGCAATGAGATCACCATTGAAGTATAGTTTGATCTTCATGGCCTGTCCTTGGCCGATGCCAGGCGTAGGGGGCGGCTGAGATTGGGACAGAGACGACGGCTGTCTGTTCATGCCTGGTTGACCCATAGACCGTTGCTGCTGCTGTGGTGCAGCAGACAGGCCGCCGTACCCGTTGCCGTTCAGGTTGTTCTTGGACGACTGCCGCGATGCCGCATCTGCCGGCGAGTCGGTTGATGACGGCTGTGAGCCACCTGATAGTCTGTAATCATCGTTGGGCGCATTCGGGTCGATTTCATAATCGCCCTCTCTAGGCGCGAAGAACTGCTTGACAAGGGTGCATCTTGCGATGTAGGCCGGCTGCGCAAGGAGGTTCTTGACGTAGGCATCCAAGTTGTGCAGGCGACCCTCAGTGATGGCATCGGTGACGTAGTTGACTGGACCTGGCATGTATGGGAGAGTGCGCTTCTGTGTCCCAGTGTTGCCTGCCTCGGCCGGGAACTCGGTCAGCAGAGCGATTTGGAAGTCATAAAAGTCTTCGTAGTATCTGGACAGCTCCCAGTGACGGCCATCCTCCAACACTGCCTCGATGACAAACCAGTACTTGTCCTCGGCAAAGCAGTATCTCGGAATGCGGGCCGAAATAGGTGCGTATAACTGCGATGCAGACTTGGCGTAAGGACTGGGTTGACCACCAGTCTGCTGAGAGGTACGTTGATAAGCAGCTTGCTGCTGCTGCTGCTGCTGCTGCTGCTGCTGCTGCTGCTGCTGCTGTTGTTGTTGTTGTTGCTGTTGTTGCTGTCGGAGAATGTGTTAATTCAGAATCGTGGACTGGGGATTCAAGGGGGACTCACGTAGTTGCTGCCGTTTTGCGAACTTGTGCGGCTGCCTTGTTGAATGCTCATGCGCTCCATGCCTTGCTCGATAGATGCTTGCTGCGGCGCTGCACCGTTGTCGAATTTGCCCAGCGTGATGCTGCTGTTCTTGTAATCGGCTGCCATTTTCTTCCATTCCTCAACCTTTGGAATGCCCGCTTTCTTGATGGCATTCGAGGCGTCTCCAACAGCAGTGTCCGTCGCCATGTCGCGAATCTCAACGAAGGATACCGGAATCAAACCAGGTCCGCCGAGTCTACCGATGGGCTTGGCGACGAACCATTCGGGGTTGGACTGCGCAATGACAATGATGGCTTCGCCGGCCTTGGCCTCCAATTCGTCGGCGCGTTCTGCTACAAAGTCGTACATGACGATACCATAAACCATAGCGCCGGACCTGCTGCCGGACCGAGACATTCGCTGAGTCGGGAGCGGCGATTGCAAGGCACCAGGAGGCGGTGCAGCCTCGGCATAGCCGGAGTCGTGATCGGGGTTTTTGGAGATTGTGGGAGACATGGTCGGTGGCCGGGGGATGGCTCCGCCGTCGGACTGACCACTATCTCTCTCGGTTCGGCCCAAGGCTTGGAAGAAGGCGACAGGCACGAGGCCTCGGGCGTCGGGCAACGCAGGGTTACATGCTTCGTACCAATCCGCATCGTTTTCTCGGCCGATGACGTGAAAGAAGTCGCCTCGGGAGAAGCTCAGTTCCTGGCCGGATTGCGCTTCATAATCGTAGAGGGCTCGGATAACCTAGCGGGTCCGTGGTCAGCGAATGCGCGATTGCGCTGCCGCCAGCTCGCTCCTTCGCCATAGGGGTCGTCAAGGCGCATGAGGCTGGGGGTTCAACATACCTTTTTGGGGGGGACGATGGCGACGGCGGACTTGGGGGCGATGTTGATCTTGGCGTTGTCCTTTTCGCCCTTGATGGACCGGCGGAGGGCCTGGAAAAGTTGAGGCATGGTCAGCAGGTGGTCGGAAAACCGATTTCTGGCAATCGAGTCTCGGTTCATTGTGGATATAGGCTCAGGCGCATGCGGGGTTGTTCATGCAACAAAAGTGAGAGACACGCGCAAGGCAAGGCAAGGCAAGCAAGATGCTATAAAGGAGGGGAACGACAAAGCGCAATGTGTGCTGGAGTGTTTTGAGGTCGAGCTGCGATGCTTGCAAGAGAGAGTCGCAAGTGCACGGGGCGGTGATGTTGTGTGTGCGCGCACACACACACACACACACACACACAAACACAACTCTCTGCTAAGGGAAAGAGGGAGGGAGGGAGAGGACCAGAAGGACAAGACAGGACAGGAGGAGGGGAAGGGGAGGGAAGGGAAGGAGGGAGAGGATGAGGGAGGCAGCACTAGGTAGGTACAGCAACAAGTACCAAAAAGAGTGGTTCACGAACCTTCATCTTGTGTGACGATCCCTCTCTCTCTTGGGGAGGGTAGCTGCAGACTCTGACAAGAGAGTGAGATGTGATGCTTCGAAAAGAAAGTGGTGACGGAGGGACGGGGGACCCTGTGGCACCACGGGAAAGTTGAGTTGAGAGCGTCGATGGGGAAAGATAGGTATGGAAAAGCTCCTTCCGAAAGGTCAGGCAAGGCGTGATTGGGCACCCGACAGGGATGGCGCGTGGACCTGTGCGACTATGGCAGACTAGGTAGGTAGGTACGGCAGACGGGGGTAGTGACCACTGGGGTGTGTGGTGTATGTAGTGGTCTTCGTCCTGTCTTGTGTTGCTACTTGGGGCGAATCGACGGCGGTCGCAGCTATCGTAGTGGCGTGGTGGGTTGTTGCAATTGTGGTGCAGTGCAGTGCTGTGCAGTGCGAACTGACCAAGAGGAAGAAAAGCGGGAGATGCTCAGATCGGAGCGGGTGTTGTTGTTTTGTTTTTCTTATTTCCCTTTATTTTTTTGGTTGTCCCTCTTCAACTGATGTAGGAGGGGGTGATTATGGTTGGACTGGGACCGGGACCAGGCTGATGCCAGTGCGAATGGGAAGGAGAGAGGGGCAGTATGATTGATGACTGACTAGGGCGCCCTTTCCCTCTGATTACGTTCCTTCCTTGAATCGTGGTGGCCGTTGGGCTTTCTGAAAAGGAAGTAACGGGCTCGACGTCAGGTATGGGAGGAAAGTAGACCCGGTGGGTGCTCAGGCCCTTCCTTCCTTTCCTGGTCTTGAGTGGGTGGGTGGTGCAGTCTGTAGATCAGGACTTGTTGTTGTTGTTGTTATCGTCGACGTCGTCGTGATTGTTGGACTCGGTGCAGGATTTCTTCCCTTGGATCCCGCTTACAGCTCCTTTTCTTTCCTCTCCAGCACGCTCTTACCACGCAATATTCCACGGGGGGGTAAGTGAAGGGCAAGAGAAGAGGCTAGTTGTCCACAACTGTTGACTGGCCGATGAATGGGTTCGCGACCGATCTCTCCCTGGCTTTCTTATTTGGTTGACTCGGACAGAGGATGGGTGGTGTCTGTCTTGTCTCTCGCGCTCTCTTTCGGCCTCCGAGACAGGGTGGGTGGCCCGCTAATCAACTCGGGCTACACAGGACTCAACGGAAGTCGCAGGCAGGGGTCTCGATAGGTATCTCGGTTGACAAAGGCGCACAACTCGTCGTCGCTCCTCCGTCAATGACTGTCGTCCAAGGTCCAAATGTTGCTTTCGACTACTCGGCGAAGTGCAAAGATTGCGCTGGATTGCGGCGGGTAGGTTGCGAGTGACCTGGAGGGGTGAGGGGAGGTGAGGGAGACGGCGCAAGGGCAGAAGACGTGGATGGGCGAGGGTAGAAAAGGCTCCTTCGCTCAGACCCAAAGCATCTGCCCAAGGTAAGGTACCTAGGTACCGGGGAGGGGAGAGGGGAGGGGAGGGGAGAGGAGGGGACCACACACGCACACCACACACACACACACATGCTCCAACGTCCGGGATACAGTCCCATTTCCCAGCAGGGCAGACGACGGATCGAGGGGGGGGGCGACTTGACTGGTGGGACTTGGTTAACCTATGTACCTACAGTACCCATGGCGCTCGGCATCCTGGTCTGCACCCGTCTGCCCAGTCTGTTCACTGGGCGTGGGTGGGTAAATTACACTAGGGCTACGGGTGTGTGTCCTGCCCTCCAACGAGGGTTTGCAGATTACTGTGGATGATGGTATTCGTTGCGACAGTCAAGGTAAGGTAGGTAGGCGAGTACAGTAGTGAGTGTAGGTAGGTAGGTAGGTAGGTAGGTAGGTGGGTGACATAGTTGTGCTACTTCTCGGGTGGTGCCCGCCCTGCTGCTGCTACTCAACTGTCGCCGGGCTGTGTGAGACTAGCTGATAATTTTCTTGTCTAGGTAGATAGGGAATGTTTCTTTTTCATCCTTTTTTTTTCATCTTTTCAAATTCTCAAGCATGTTTCGACTTCATACCGGTTTATGTGGGCGCCCTTTTCCCACCACCTCTCTGTCTGTCTATTTGATGCTGCACCAGCTGGCACTCGACACCAGCCGTCTAGCGGTCATCGCTCTGTCCCAGCAACGCAGCAACAGGACGTCTGGTGGAGGCGCTCGTTCGTGACATGGCGGTTGACGGCCGGTCAAGAGGCAGTGTGGGACAGACAGACAGACAGACAGACTGCGGTTCGGTTCACAGGCACGGGAACTACGCCATCGTACGCACCCCAGGTATGGACCGGGCATTGCACGAAACTACCTACCTACATACACTACCTAACATACAGACAGCGGGGCGCGGTGGCTGGCAGCAATAGCAGCAGCAGCAGCATGTCCTCGGAAGGAAAGTTTAATTAGGTACCGACTACCGTCGAAACGCACTACCCAAAAGGAAATCAGAACCCGAGAGACGACCGACCCATCCTACCCTCCACATCTGATGATCTACCGATTATTACGTAGCATACGCAGTAGTATAGTAAACTACTGTACCCAGGTACCTGACGTAAGCTACAACCACGGAGCACCATCCTTGGCCGCCTCGGGGTGGATAGAATCAGACAGTCAAATACCAACCCGTCCCTCGCCCATGCCCAACCACGAGATCTGATTGCGCTTCGCTTGCAGCGTGGACACGCCAGAACTCAGGCACCGCCCGCTTGCCTACCAGTCATTTCCTGAAGCTGCGTGTCGCGCCTTTATCCTCCTCCCCAAGCCTCATGTCGGTGGTTGCACCGGCTCGGAGCCAAAGCAACTGGCGCAACCACGGGGCCGAGGATTCCAAGAGGTCTGACAGCGAGCGACCGAGCGCCGCGACAGGCCAGCAGCAGCTTGATGGGATTCGATCAACCAAGGTCTTGGTGACGATAGCGTCTGCATGATTGGCAGCTCGCAGGCAGCCAGCCAGCCAGCGAACGCACGATGCATACATACATACATACATACATACATACATAGTCAAGCTGAGCCAGTGAGCGCACAACGAGCTGCTCCTGCTTGGTTGGACGACCAGCCCTTCTTCGCGAAAAGAACGTCCCTTATTGGCTTACGACAACTAACTTGTCCGATAGTCCCGTCACTCCCTTCCACAAGAATGGCTAAGAAGCTGTCAAACGGAACCAATGTCGGCCATCAACGCCAATCTAATATCCCAAGTAGGTAGTGTACAAGGCCGTGTAGAAGCTGGGTGCTGGGCTGGTCTGGGCTGGTCTGGTCACCAGGGCCATGAATTCATAATGTGTCGGCCTCCCCCTATGCGAAACAACCAGTGTGCAGTGCAGGCAATGGCAATAGCCTTTGCGCTTTTGACACTTGCTACTGCATGAATTGGCCTTCTTTTCGGAACCAGCGAATCCCCTCTAATAGAGAGTCAATCGCTCATCTTCAGAGCTGGCAGTACGACCGTGGGCTGGGGAAGAATCTGGACTCGGCGCGGCAACTTGGCGATTAACACACTCTTCCACTCCCTGGTGACCCCGAGCAATGCGGGAGGTAGGGACATCCTGTGCCTGTCCATCTATCGGCCACACTCTAGCAGAGTTGTTGCTTCTTCAGGAACAGCTCAGCAGGTTCAGGGAAATGCATATCCTGCAGAACCCCTGCAGGAGGCGGACCCCGGGCGGTACGTATGTGCCTGTACGACTACTATTCCGTCGGGCCCATTGAGTTCCAGCCTAACGAGTGCAACGGTCTAGGTGCCACCTCAGTCAGCTTCGACCCAACGACGGCAGCGGTCGAACCTTGCCACACGGAACCCTTCCCCGGCAGCCTGTGATGAAGACCGCCGAGTCTCCGATGTGTCGCGGGCGATTACGAAGTACTTCAATACCATTCGAATCGCCTTGCATTCCTCACTTCGTTCCGACTCATGAAGGACTTCTCGTCTATTGACGACCATATAAGAAGCTTCTTTGGTTACAGCCCCATCCCAGTATGATGTACGTAACGTCGCTTGGAACGCGGGGTCGATTTCCCACCGATATTTGAACCACAAACGGGAGGAAAAACATGGCAAATGCCCCGCCCCGTGATGCAAGGGTCTCGCGGATCCATCCAGTACGATCCGCGCCAAGCCAGGCTCGCGAATCGCTTGGATGTCGTCCCCCAACTGGTTATGCCAACATTATCAGACCGAGAAGGTGCCCTTCAACTCCAACTCGTTAGGTATACGCATTTCACACGCCGGCCTTCACCACCACCAACGAGGAGGTTCCAAACTCAATCCGTAAGGGTGTGGCAGTCTCGCCCTACCGTTCGTTGATGACTTGAACCCCTCTGGACCGACCTAGCGCTCGCACTAGCAGCACCAACTGGCGAGGGTTGCAAAGCCTAGGCCGGGCTAGAATGTGTATCCCTGGCCAACTGATCGGCGCGATTTGGCTGTACCTGCTTACGCGCCAGCGCGGCGGTCCAACAAATTGGCGCGCGCATCCACAATATTGACATCGATTGCCTTGACAGTCGAATCGCAAGATGACGGAGCAGAGAAGACGGCCGTTTCCTGTTATTGATCGAGTACATCGCACCATCCTTCCCGGGTCTGTCTGGCTGCGGTCCGTCTGCCAGGACCCGCGGCGTTATACCCTGCGTGAGAGCCTATTGAGGATGACTTCATCCGCGGATTTCCTGCACTCCGGCGCATGTCCCATTCCATCCTAGCTTTCTAACGCTTCGAATAAATTGCTGCTTTCTCCATCTCCCCTCCCCACCCTTGCATGTGAACTTAGTGGCGCCCCAGTTTCGTCAGGTACAGAGAGATGCCGCCCTAAGGCTGGCGCATGTAACCCTGCCAGCGTCCCGTTTCAGCGGGACGGTTCAGGAACCATATCCCGGCTGCATTCTGACCTTCGCCCACAGGTGATGGTGGCAGGGCTGGGAAGGACCAAAAGAGCTTGATGCATTGCGTCGCTCTGCCGTTGCTGCTGATCACAAGCCATAGCTCGTCCAGCATTACTTTTAGGACTGCAGACTGCGACCAAAGCGACGGTGGCAGCACATAAAGGGGAAGCATCTTACAGGGCATACGCGGTCCAAGGCGTCCTGCAGTGTCTTGATTTCCATCATGCCGGACAGTGGGCCCATGAATGCGCCGGTACGCTGGGAGCAGAGCCTCGAGTCGCCGTGCGATTTGTTGGCGAAACATCTTCAGATGGTTCAAGATGCTGCACTTGCCGGGGAGTTTACTGCAGCGCGTGGTACTGCCAATGCTATCCATTTCATGCGAAACCCATTCTTATTCACGGGAGACAATGCGTAAGGGACACCGACCCCGGTAGCAAGGCTTCGATTTCAGATTCACGGAGTCAAGCCAACCCGTCCTTTGGCTCTCTCTCTCTCTCTGCTACCCAAGCTGCCAAGGTAGCTTGGATATGCGGGACAGGCACCACCCAGGTTCAAGCTTTAACCTCGTGCCGCAACTTGTGCTCGGATCCAGCCTGTCCCGTCTGCGTGCACGACGCAACTTGAAACTCGACATCCCATGTCGCCTGAAACGGGGCAGAGTTGAAGATCATCGCCAATGAGAAATTGACAATGAGCAACCCAGTCCTTGGGGACGTCGAAGATTCACCGGCTTCCAGGTACGATGACGAGGAACCCCAAGTCCGTGGGTGCTGATCTTCAGTTCGGGGTCGCCTTAACTTGGGGTACCTTGGCCAAAACGCGAGACCTGTCAGTCTCGATTCTTGATGAAGATTCATGGATGACGTGGGGGCGAATGGAAGTCTACTGTTGGGTTCCCTGCCCGAGCTTGTGATCTGTACCTACCTACATCGTACGTTGTACCAATAGTGCTAAGCAGCGCTGTCTGTCTGGAGGGTATACATTGAAAGCATGATGACTTCAGCGTTGGTAATTCTATCGAGGGGCGGATCTCCTATACACATGTATACGTCCCTGTGCCATCAAGCGTCACCCCGCCCCCCTAAGTAGGGTATAGGTATGGTGTCATTCGACAGAGCAACACCAGTAGAAAGCTCTACATTGGGCCAAACGGCTAAGCACTTTCTGTAGAGTCATCCAACAGACCGGGATGTAAGCACCACCTCGAGGAAGGCCGACAGCCTTGGCTGAGTTCCCTAAGCATCAGGCCGAAACATTCACCAAGAAGCAACCGGCATATGGTTTGCCGTCCACACCCACCAACTACCCCGTAGCGCCGATCTACGGGTGCCCACCCAACTTGGCTGTGAACAGTAAACATAGATATAAAAATAAATCAAAAAGACTCGGTGTCGGAAAGTCCCAGCTCTCTAGGCGTGGTCGCCCGGCACACTACAGTGAACAGCTGTCTTGGCGCAAGGGACAGGGGGGGGGGGATAGTTCTGCATCTTGCTCCTACCCCCCCCCATCCGTTCGGAATACCACGTCAGGCACCATCTCGCGGCGTCGTCTCTTCCAAAGGAGACATCCGGCTTTCGACTCTGCCGGTCCTCGCTTCGGGGTGGCGAATCGCGGCGGCCCCTCCCGCCGGGCACATCCTGCGTTCCCCGGGTCGACCAACGCATGGCTCGGATTTGGTATGTGCCCGCCAGCCAATGACCGGGACGCACAGGCACGCAAGAGTTTCTAGCGCCCAAGATCAGGAGATGTTAGATATGCGACCTTGTCGTTGGCAGGCTAAGCATATCACTATGTGCCGAGCCCGAGAGGTTGCAGGTCACTGTTCTTTACCACGCGGACTACGGACATAGTCCCGGACATGGCGGTCAATCACGTCATGCTGGTTTAATGTAGGAGGGGGAAAAAGTCAGGGTGTCTCGATAGGCTCCCATCAGCCTTCCCCTTTTGGAGAAGACTCGTGAACTTCGAATAGTCAACGGCTGACCTTTGTGAGACCGACTTCCCTGTAACCATGCGGTCTCCCACCGCCGTGGGATAGGTTTGCTTGTCGTACGAGCTGGGAGAGTTGTTTCCGCATTACGTTGCAGCAAAACCCACTACCCACTACCCACGAGTCACAACACCACCGTGCCTCTCGGCATCGGTTCAAGAGCCTCCTACTCGAGCTTCATCGAAATTCAGCTCCGGTCTCGTTTCCCAGCCCCGTCATCTCCCCTCGCTGCAAGGGACCTATTGGCAAAAAACAGGCTGGGATGACGACGCGACAACTTGCCCGAAAGCTCGTTTTTCTCCCTCTCCCTACAGTCCTAGTGCTGATGGCAAGGGCAGCGTGGGCAAATTATCATGAGCAACCGTGCGCACAGTCGCGCACGGTAGCATGTCACCCGGAGCCGACCAATCAACCACCCTTCGAGTCCTCTTATCTCGAGGCCGCCGGGTGGGTGGAGTGATGTTCACGGACAGCGTAGTGGCGATTATGAAAAGGATTTGCTCATGATAAAAGGCCAGTTCTACAGACACTACGGGACGAGATGTAGCCGATTACGCCGACACATGTCGTCTGGGCCTCGCGCACGCACTGGGGAGGAACAGATGACCGCCTTGCCGACCCGTCTTTACCGAAGTCCGATTCCCGTATGCATGTGGCTACGAACTCTGCATGATCCCATTGCGAGATGGTAGAGACGGAGACTCGGAGACTTGGAACGCACAGCCCGTTTTCTTGTGCCTCTGGCGGGATAGCCTGTCGGCTTTGTCAAGCTGCTGCCTTTTGAGCAACTCAACAATCGCCCGTCTTGGGAATGGGGGGGGCATCATGCCGGTATGAGCCTTTGGTGACATGAGTCGTGGCAGTGGGGTCGGGTAGGGCTTGTCTCCATCTACTATACCACATGGTCCTTATCGTGACTTCACCTCATGCGGTAGTGAGCCGCGACCAAATGAGCCCAGGGACCATGGCCTGAGACTTGATGCGGCGGGTTTTTAGGACCCGGCTACTCTCCATTGCCATTGCGACATAACAGGACCTGGGAGGGTGCCGTCCTTGTCTTGACTGAAAACATCTCGAAGCCGCAGTCCTGCTTTGCCATCACCGCGCCTCGCGGTACGTGGAGGTGAAGATTGAAAAGTGCTCCTATGAGCCCCCCCTCTCCCAGGCCCCTCTCTGCATCGTGAGATAGATATAAGATGCAAGAGACTGCCCCCCTTCCCACGTAGGGACCAAGACGTAGTCCCTTTCATTATGGTGTGTAGAATTGCCAGTGATACAGAATACCCAGCCCTCACGGAGCAAGCGATTTTTCGTAAATCTTATGCAAGTTCCACACATCCAGCAAAAGGGACCGATGCCCAGTGACTTTGAACCTCTGGCATTTCCCCACATCATGCGTCATGCAATGACTCACCATCTGGGTGGCATACACATTACAGACACTGGCATCATGGCATGAGCAGAGTGAAGCTGACAAAGGCCCAGCCTAAGAATATAGCAAAGGTAAGGATTCAACTGGGACACTAAAGGCCAGTCACCGTTATGCTGCATAAGGCAGACGGCAGCAGGTCTTTTGGAAGATAAACGACGCATATGCAAAAGTCCGCAAGAGACCCGGCGCCAAACTCCAGGTTGCCTTCTATTCCTGAACTGGCAGATAAGCCCACATGTTTTCTGCTCCAACGCCATCCTGTTGCCTGCACGCCGACAGTGCCAGCGGGTATCAAGATGTAAATCCCCCAGAGCCAAAGATCGGCATCAAGCCGACAACGTCGGTCATCGCTGGCAGCACCAACGCCTTTTTCTGCGATTCCCGCGTTCGTTCGATTGCCCCTCACAAGCCCCCGAAAAGCATCCCGCTGTTTCAAGCTGAGGGTAAGCGTCTAAAGCCGTCAAGAGGCAGAGGTGGAATTTGATGATTCGTAAGCCCGTAGCCATGAATGGCAGTGAACGTCTTCGAAGGGCGAGGGGGGATGCATGGTGAACAGGCGCAAATGCTGTAACAACGTCGAGAGGGGGACAAAACAAGAGAGAAATAACGTCTACGAAGAAAAGGTTTACCGAAGCACATGGGCTTCGGCGAAAGGCGTGGAGGAGGGTTCAGGGAGGAGAGGCCACTCGCGGGGCCTGCAGTCGGCAGCGGGAAATGGTTAGAGGGTGTAAAGCATGTTGTGATGAGAGAAGAGAGATGACGAGCAGCTTATATCTGGCCTTTGATATCAACCTTGCGGAAAGCTTCGGATCTCGCAGATTCGAACAGCGCTCCGGCTTTGCCGGTCAAGAGAGCAATGTACTCTTGTCGTTCTTCGAGTAGATGCTGACCGTTGTAATCGACAATGAACTGAGCCGCATCAACGTCGGACTCGAAGCCGAGTTCCTCCGTGATGAACCGTAACTTTACGTCTGGCTTATACCTACGGGGGAAAGGGTTAGCGATTGCTGACTGGTTGTCAGGGAGCTGGGGAGTACATACGCTTTGCAAATGTTGCACAGGGCAGCAAGACGCTCGCGGACGACGAACATGTCCATGAGGTAAGCTCCCATATTGGGAGTGTCGAGATAAAGCTGGAAGAACTTATGATAGTTTCCCAAGGCAAGAGCGGAACGCACCGCAAGGGCGTGCTTAATGGGCCGCTCGTCCTTTTCTGCTGCGGTTAGATCTGCCAAGGCATCATTGAGCCCGGTACGGTTGGCGGTGTGAATAAAATACAAAATTCGATAGGCCTTGAACTCGATGGGGTTCCCTTTCAGTCCCTTTGCGTACAGGGTACGCAGTTGGGTTTGGCACTGATTATACTCACCAAGGTCCCCCTTCTCCAAGGCGATGCGAGCGTGGAGCTCATATACGGAGACTGTAAAGTCGTTCTTGATGCGTTGGACTGTCAGGTCTTGACGCATGGATTTCAGCTGATCGCAGATGTAAGAGTAATTGCCCTCCTTCTTCCACTTCTTCTTAAGGAGGTCCATCGTCTTGTGGAGAACGCGCTCCGGCCGGACCTGGGAAGGAACAGGAGGAGCGGTCAAACGCAGGTAGCGCTTTTCCAGCGTCTCGCTGGTGCCGACGACGGGGCCGTCGGAGGGCGGAGGGCTGGGCGAGCGGTAGGATGACTTGTAGCCGCCATCAAAGCGGCGTTGACGCTTCTCCATCTGCTTTTGAAACTTACTTGACTTTGGCAGAGGCTCGTCGAGGCTTGCGCGTTTATCGGGGGAGGCGAAGGTGATGCGGTCTTCCAGAGCGTTGGATCGGTTGCTGTTAGTAGTACGCCAAGGCACAGTAGAAGACTTCTCATCCGGGGTAAAATCAGACGACTTCCGCTTCTTGGGGTTGGCCGAGGACGGGGTGTTGTCATATCGCGATACAAAGGGAGACGCAACATTCATGGACGAGTTGAACTGGGACACGCGCTCGTTCTTGATCAAGGCGGCAGGGAACGGCATCTTCTCCCAGTCGGTGGACTCGAGAGTGCCGTTCTCCATGTGTTGCGAAATGGTGTCCTTCAACTTGGCTTCAATGTCGGGGCGAGACACGGATGGATCCATATTGCTAGGCAGAAAGGACTTTTGGACATATTCTCGGACGGAGGGAGGCCATTCGACCTTACGTGTGGGCGGCACAGGAGGCGCCGAAGCGTTCTGGTCCAAGGGAGCAGCGACCATAGGCGACGGCGCCGCTGTGTAGGCAGGTGCGGGTGGGGGAGGATACTGGCCGAAAGTTTGTCGAGCCTGAACTGCGGTGTATGCTGGATCTGGAAGAGAGACGTCAGTAACCTTGCTGCAGAGATGTCCGCCATGAGGCTGTCGGGAGAACTTACTGGGAGGGTAAGCATAGCTGGCAGGAGGAGCGCCGTAGGCGACGCCTGGCGGTGGCGCCGGGGGCCAGCTGGTGGGCATCATGGTGACAAGTTGGCGACGGGCTCAGCGGTGATTCTGAATGGGAGATTAGTTTGAAAGGGTTACAGGATATATTTATTGACCGGTCTGTTTGTGCGTGGCTGCCTGTGGACGTCGGGGTCGGTGGCGGTGTTATCGAGGTTGCATATGATGGGGAAGGAAAAGACGGAAGGGTTGAAGTGAGGTTGGGGAGAATCGGTGAAAGGCGGTGGAAACCATGGTGGCCCGTGTGCGGCATTTCAGGGCAAAATTTGCGGAGATGTGCCCAAAGAGTGCCCTCTTGGCCCGCAGGCTGTCACCACAATCTACGAATGCCTTACTAAGTACTCCGTACTAAGGCACCTTACCGGACGGGGCGTTAACGCTAAACCGGGGCAATCGCTGCAGTGGGTCGTCAGCATCCCACTTGGGGCTGGGCTGGCTTCCCGTGGGGAAAGACTGGCAAGCCATGTTGGCGGCGGAGATAACGCCATTCGTCAGGTTTGGCTGGCTCTTAGAACACTTTCCCCGGTGCTTCAGGAACGCTCGTGGATAGACCAAACTCGTGTTTGTTTCTCTTCGTGTCTTATTGTGCTGGAGGATTCGTCTCTGTTTGCAAAACATGCGCGATCTCTGATTCCGCTGCGAACTCGGCTTCCGACCCTTGATTCCGCCCGGGGCCCGTCCCTCGGCGTATGCGACGACTCGCGGCCAACTCACCCCCTCCATCACTTCAGAACTGCCAACCCACGTCCTGCGCGAGCAAACCCCGACACCCTGGGAGCGCTTCTGAACAGATATGACGGATGTTTCTAAAACACATCGACCTTACGACCGCTCTCCGGCCTTCCTACTTACCGGATGAAGTATTGTTGTTCGTCCAGGACAATGTTGGACTTTATGAGGGGTAAGGATAACGGTCCTCGACCTGTCTTGGGTTTCTGTGGCGGCTGGCTGATCCGAGGCGTTGCTCCTCAGAAAGTTCAAGCTCCCCCAACAGCAGAACGGCCAGGTCTACCTGACCTCTCACCGAATTTGTTACGTCGACAAGGACGAGCCGCGCAAGCACTCCGTCGCCCTAGACCTCAAAGACATCGATCGGTACGAATTCTATGCCGGGTTTCTGAAGTCGTCCGCGAAAATCACCCTGATACCTAAGCCGCTGAAGCGTTCGTCGCTACAGACAAGGGCGTCTGCGATATCATCTCCCGGGAGACCTGGCGCTGGGTCTCCCGCCCGATCCGACAGTCCCTATCGACCGCCTCCCGAACCGGCGAGCGCTGCCACCTGGGTCTGCACCATTTGCAGCTTCTCCAACCCAGTACCTTCCAACTTTGACCCGACGACGGCCAACATCCATACTCCTTTACCGCCATGCCTTGCTTGTGGCATCAAGCCGACCTTGGCGCATGTGCTAAAGGCCTCCATCTCCAACGCGACCAGTCGCACCCCGGCAGCCCCGTCGAGTCCCACAGTCAGCTCTCCTCTGACGATGCGCCCGCGATCTACGTCGACCAGACCAGATGACACAGGGTCCCTGCCCCCGTGGCCCGCCGCTTCCAACATCAACGGCGGCCCGCAGAAGCCCGCTGATACGAGCGCGACCTTCCAGTGCCCCCGGTGCACGTTCTTGAACCACCCCTCCTTGCTTTCATGCGAGATGTGCGGGGCGCCTCTGATATCGCAAGACCTCCCACAGACGAAACCGCAAGAGCAGGCGCAACGAACAGAGTCGCCAGGGCCAGTCTCGAACTCCCTCGCGCCAGGCCAGGACACTGCCGAGAGCATAAAGATTTCCTTCCGCGGCGGCGGGGAAAAGATATTTTACGAGCGACTGAAAGGGGCCTTGACGCAGAGGAAGTGGCTGTTGCAGGGGGCGCCGCCCGTCCCAAAGAGCAACCGGACGATTGACGACAATGGCGCCATAGTACGGGCACCCTCGACCGCTCCCGAGCGCCCCAAGGGTGTCGGCATCGCCGGGCTGGAGCAGCGCGGACTGGACATGCGCAAGAACAACGAGGTGATGATCGGCAGCGCGTTCGAGGACCTGGACGCCCTCATGGCGTCGGCGAAGGAGATCGTGGCCCTCGCCGAGCGATTCGCGAGACAGAACGGCGGAACCGGTGCCGAGGCCAACGCACTCCTGGCCGAGTCGGCAAGTCAGCTCGGGCTTGTGACGACCAAGGACATCGTTGGCGGCAGCAGCTCCGAGACCTTGTACCTGTCTGAACTGTCGAGGAACCTGGCAGAGTTCCTCACGGACGATGCTCGTGGCGTCCTGAAGAAGGCCGGCGGAATCATCAACCTGGTCGACCTGTGGGCCATGTTCAACCGCGCCCGGGGCGGCGTCGAGCTCGTGAGCCCCATGGACTTTGAGAAGGCTGCGCAAATGTGGGAGACGCTCAAGCTCCCCATCCGACTGCGCAAGTTCAAGAGCGGCGTGCTGGTCGTCCAGAGCAGCGAGCGCACAGACGAGACGACGATCAAGGCGCTGGTGTCCTGGCTGGACGACCTCCACGAGTTCCCGCCGGAGAAGGAGCTGGCGTGGGACTGGCGACAGTTTGGCCGCGGCGTGACGGCGCGGGATGCGGCTGAGCGGTTCGGCTGGAGTATCGGCGTGGCCGAGGAGGAGCTGGAGATGGCGGAGGAGAGGGGGGTGCTGTGCCGCGAAGACGGCATCGAGGGCCTCAAGTTCTGGAAGAACTACATCGACATGGGGGACACGGACCACCGCAGGCGCAGGAAGCATCGCGAAGAGGACGAGGTGATCAGGGCGCTACGGGAGAGCGGGCTGATGTGAGAACTGACGCCAAAAACTTGGATATATATTTCGTTGCTCTTTGCCGGCGCGACTGCAGACACTAAGCGCATTACTATTCTACAAGTCTGTGTGTGTGTGTGTATGCTTTCGCGTGTGATGCCCCGAGAATCGGATCCCGGTGCATCGTCTATAGAAGATTGCCCCAGTCCTTTAAACCAGGCGGCTGGGTCGTGAACGCCTTCCAGGTACCACTCATTTAAATGCTCTTCCCCCTTTGGGAGGATAAAAACAAAAACCAAAAGCCCAGAAACGCCGCCCATATGAACCGATGCCTGAAAAGATTGTACCAGGGAAAGAAGTGGGTGGAAGCACAATTCGTTCGATCATGACGCGGTAGTCGATGCAGAAACACGCAAGGCGGCCATCTCACGGCCTCGTCTCGATCTTGTCCATGAGGCTCAGGCGCACCTTGCGGTTGACAACGCCGCCAATGCCATAGGCCGGGATGATGCGGCAGATACGGGCCATGGTGCTGATGCCCCAGTTCTTGGCCACGGAGCGCCAGCGGTCGGCCCAAGAGACGGGGCTGGCCAGTGCGTTGGGCCGGTTGTAGACGTCGAGGCCGAGGAGGTGCAGCGGGGTGCTGGCGAGCTGGACCATGGCCGGGGCGGCGAACTGGACGATGGTCAGGCCGCTGACCCTACGGGACATCTCGTCGCCCATGCGGCCGTTGAGCCAGGGGCCGAGGCGCGGCGGGACGTTGAAGCTCGCGAAGATGGTCATGCAGTCGCGCAGGGTGAAGAGGGCGTAGGTGAGGGCGGGGACGGGCCGGGGGCTGACGCCGGGGGGGCCGAACATGCGGGCGAAGACCTGGTCCTTGTACATGCAGATGCTGATGTTGGCGGCGCTCGAGGCGGCGAACTTTGCGGTACCGGCGGTGACCTCGGCGGCGGGCCGGTTGTGGACGGTCGAAGAGGCCGTGTCGAGCGTGTTGGCCGTCAGGTATGTGCCGCCGTAGAGGGCGAATATGAGGGCAAAGGGCTTGCTGAAGACGACGTGGTGGGGGCTGAGGACGAGTTCTCGGAGGCAGGAGCGAACGCAGTCGCCGAGACCGCGGCGGCCAGAGGCGTTTTCCATGATGGAGCTGCAGAGGGAGGGGATGAGTGTTAGCTGGGTTGTCCGTCTCCTTTGTCGGCATGAAGCTTCCCCCCCATGACTCGTGAAGCTCTGGGTTACTTACCGATCAATGATGGACACTAGAGGCGCGACCAAGGTGCCGGCGCAGGCTGCGCTGAACAGGTCGGCGCCCAAACGCAGGCCCAAGTTCTTGGAGTTCCAGGTAGTCTTGGCCTCCATGTCGACTTTTTGGGCCAGGGCCAAGGGGCTCGGGGGGTTGATCTTGAGGTCGGGCGGCGCGACGGGTACGGGAGCGAGCCCCTCTGGTCTTGTGCCTCGTTCAGCCATGCGGTGCGTTCTAGGTTGCGTTGTGGTCGTCCGGGCCCCGGGAATGAAGCTCTCGCGAGGTTAAAAGGAGGGGGAAATGCTTCCAGTGTCGTGGGGTTGGTGGTCGTTGGTGCTGACCTAGTTTCGATTTGCGATGGGCGTTGCTGACAACGGCTGTGCCGAGGGTGACGTAGGGATTGGGGTTGGTGACGTCTTGGGGACCGCGCCGGGAGCTATAGGAGCTACGACGGACGGGACGGCGACACAAGCGGACGAAGACCAGACGATGAGGGTTCCCTGTTCTTGGGGTAGATCAAAAAAAGGTGAGAGGGGAAGGGGGAATGAAGACCACCAAGACGAAGACGAGGACAGGACACCACTAAGGGAACGGCGGCGAAAACGGGGAAGTGGACGGGTTGGAGAGAAGCTACAGATGGGAGGAGGTTATGAATCCATACTAAGCATTAAGGTCGGCCGGTAGTTTGATGGGAGGAGACCAGATCAGGACAGAACAGTAGCTCTCGAGATCAGATCGGGAGAAGGAAAACGCGCCCAATTATCAAGAATGGGAGTTTCCCGTGTCCCCCCCAAAAACACGACACTGCGACCTGGAGACAGATGCGAAGAAAAAAAAAGCATTACTGGGTAGGTAGGTGAAATAAAGTGGATATGGACAAGGTGCGGCATGGGCGACGGGCCATGTTCTGGCGAATCGCCGTGCGGAATTTCCAGCTTACTAGGGACCGAAGTCGGAGAGAGTCGGTACGACAGGGCCCGAGAGAGAGAAAGAAAGAAAGAAAGGGTCTGGCCGCGCAGGATAAAAGTTCGGGATTGGCTTTGCGGGCGAGAAAGCCCAGGGACACAGAGGGGTGTCATTATTATTGTTTGTTTCTCTACTCCGTATTTTTGCGCGCTATCTTAACCCCGAAAGACCCGCGGCGAGCGTTCCTCGAGTGCCTCCCCCTTGGGCCGCTATTAAAAATGGAGCAAGTTTGGGGGAGTATGTGATTCTGACCTGCTCCCCCCCGGACAGACCAGTAACACGAAGGCAGAGTCTCGTTTTGGCGAATAGTGGGGGTCACACGGGGGGGTGGGTGTCCCGTATCCAAGCTACTCCTTACCTTGCCTACCTACCTCACCTTGCCAACTTGGTATCTTTGGTAATTAGTACATAATGCGAGAATGAGAAGTGGCATGACTTGACATACAATACACGTAGCTAGTCCCGGGAATGCGTTCCAAAAGTAACCAAACGGGAGACGAAGCCCGTCCATCGGAACAAGGTAGGAGCGAGGGCGCCCTTCCTCGTCGGCTACTTTCACGTTGGCCGTCCGGTTTTCCTCCGGGGCCGCGCGCACAAGCCTCTCTCCTGGCTTAACTAAGCTTTTTTTGTTCTTCTTGCGGCGGGTGGTGCTGCTTGTGATAGGTACCGAGGTACCTAGAGGTACGGATACATATCATCGTATACTAATGATAAGGATAGACCGGGGGGCCGCGTGTCGAGGTACATCAGGCCTGGTAAGTGCATCTCCCATGTATAATTTCCATGGCCTCCAACCCAAACAGACAGACATTGGTTGCGTATGTATGTAGGTAGTTCTTGACAACTTACTGGACTTTGCTACTATTATGTAGGCATGCAACTGCAGTAAGACAAGCGCGGAGGCTCCGGTGCGGTGTGGGGGACAGGGTAAAGGAACCAAACAGCTGAGCTAAGCTCTCTCTGCTGCGATTGATCGTCTCTGAGACGCCAACCCATTTTCTACCCACTACGTACTTACTACAGATACTACGTAGTAAATGCTGCTGCCTGCCTGACAAAAGGCCGCGACTGACGTTTCCCAAACTCGTCCCAAACGACGACCACACCCTCTTTAACGCATACTTGTCTTGCCAGAATGGGGGGAAAGCGTGGTCGCGCATCTCAATGGGGAAGGTCGGGGAACCAAGGTTATTGGCTCCAACAAGGGCTGTCGCGTCCCCAGGGCCAGTCTGCGTCAGCATCATTCGTACGCCTACCTACCTGCCAGAGAGAGTCTCGGAGTGGGTGAAGGAGAAGGAGACAAGACATCAGTCCGATGTTTAATATCCAATTTCACCTATTTTCGTAAATCAATTGTTGCGACAACCCTCCCGGCTCCTTCTCCTCATAGTGTTCTCACATCGCTGAGCCGTTCCCCTCTCGATTTCGTGAACACCCTCCACCCAATTCGACTCCCACAGGCCACATCCCGTCCGTCCGGTCAACATGCGTGTCGCCAAGGAATTCACCCCGGAGGCGCTCCTCAGCGCTCCCCGCCGCGGCGCCGCCGTCCCGAGCCCGGACGGCACCCGCATACTCTACACCCAGTCCACCTACAGCTTCGACGACAAGAAGACGCTCAACGAAGTCCGCGTCATGGACGTCGAGACCGGCGCCTCCGACCAGCTCACCGCCGACGACAACGTCCGCGACGCCCTGTGGGTCCCCAGCACCGCGACCGACGTCGTCTACCTGAAGTCGGGCGACAAGGGCACCACCCAGATCTGCATTGCCGACGCCGCCAACCTCGCTCTGGATCACTACGTTGCCGCCGAGTACGACGCGCCCATTAGCAACCTCAAGCTCAAGGCCCTCCGCGACGGCAGTGTTGCCTTTGTCGTCGCCGGCCTCGTCAGCCCCGACGGCTCTCTGTTCAACGACGAGGCCGAGGAGAGGACGACCACCGGCCGCATCTTTGACGATTACCACGTGCGCTTTGTAAGTTGGGCTCGCCCCTGTTTCCTAGAAATCCAAACGCACGCGTAACTAACGCCTTCATCTTCGTCAAAGTGGTACACGCTTTACAAGCCGCACAAGTACGCCCTCTGGTACTCGACCCTCGTCAATGCGCACGGCAAGTGGGGGGTTGCGGGAGAGCTGCAAAACGCCCTCCGGGACACCCGCCTCGAGGCCCCTGCCATGTACGGCCTGGAACCGGGCTCCAGCTTCGACGTTAGCGAAAAGGGCATTGCCTTCATCGCCGAGGACGTCGGGCTCTCGCCCGAGCAGACGGGCATCTCCCACGTCTACTACGTACCCCTCCGCTCCTTCACCGCCGCCGCCGCTGTCAAGCCGCGGCCGATCGTCATGGGCATCTCAGAGGCCAGCGCCTTCTACAATCACGTGCGGTGCTCTCCCGACGGCTCCAAGATCGCCTTCCTGCAGTCCTTGACCGGAGACTTCTCGGATGCCAGGCTGTACATCGGGCACACCACGTCCTTTGGCGCGTACGATGTGCACAGGATGGTCTTTGGCAGGGCGCCGCGTCTGCCCCCGCAGCGCTTCGAGTTCGCCGGCGACTCCGACGCCATCTTCCTGCTGACTGAGGACTGCGGGCGTGTCAAGTTGTCGCATCTCGAGCTCCGGCCCCACGCAGAGGCGACGCCGCTGGTACAGGCCGGCGTGGTCACGGCATTTTACCCTTTGGCAGAGACCAGCCACGACCGGATCCTCGTGACAAGCAACAGCATGGTCGACAGCAGCCTGTGGCAGATCGTCGACGTCTCCATGAACACGGCGCCCAAGGTAGTGTCGTCGGCCACCAAGCACGGCGCCAAGTACGGACTGTCTCATCGCATGGTTTCAGAGTTTTGGTTTGAGGGCGAAAACGACACAGTCGTCCACTCCTTCATCATTAAGCCAACAAACTTTGACAAGACCAAGAAGTACCCCTGGGTCCTCTTGCCTCACGGCGGGCCAGTGTCGTCTTGGTTGGATTCCTGGTCGACAAGGGTGAGCCCCCAGAATATTCTAGCCTTTCTGTTACGGCACGCCTCTCTGACTGACACACAATGGCTCCACAGTGGAACATGGCCCTCTGGGCTCAGCAGGGCTACGTGGTCGTCGCCCCTAACATTGCCGGCAGCACGGGATACGGCACCGAGTTCACCGCCCGCGTCTACCGGTCTTGGGGCGGCGCGCCATTCCAGGACCTCGTTGCTCTCATGGATCACCTCGAGCAAGTTCCGTACCTCGACCAGGCCCGCGCCATCGTCGCCGGCGCCTCGTATGGAGGGTTCATGGTCGCTTGGATGATGGGCCACGACCTGATCCGGCGCTTCGCCTGCGCCATCTGGCACGACGGCATCTTCAACCTCCCCGCCTACATGATCCAGGCCGACATCATCGACAGCGGGCCCGAGTTTGGCGGCCCGCCGCTGATCTGGAAGAACGCCGAGGAGCTGGAGCGGTGGAACCCGGCGCGACCGGAACTCCTCCGGAACTGGAGACACGCGCCGCCGACGTTGGTGATCCACAGCGAGAAGGACTACAGGTGTCCCATCACGGAGGGCATTGCCGCCTACAACACGCTGCTGTGCCAGGGAGTCAAAAGCCGGTTCTTGACGTTCAGCGACGAGGGCCATTGGGTGCTGAACCCGGAGAACTCGATCGTCTGGCACAAGACCGTGTTTGACTGGATGGAAAGATACGCTGGAGAGACACAGGCTGTAAAGAGGGCCTGAACATTTGTCCCCGTATGTATTGATGACCTTGTATTTCTCTATCAAAAGAGAGAGAGACAAAGAAAAGAAAAGAAAAAACCCTTTTCTTGCACCGGCCGTGCCTTTTGGGCCTTGGCAACTCGTCGCGCAACCAGACAACCGCGATATAAATCCAAAACCAAGCCTGGACTTGTTCAACACGACTTATAGCCCTCTCCGCCCTGCACGGGCTCTTCTCCGTAGCTCCGGCGTAAAGGACGACTCGTGGCCCGGACCACAAAACCCCGAACCCCGCGTCAAACCCCCGCGCCAATCCTCCACAGTGGATGCCCCCGTCTCTGGAATTTCATCCGCCCGTCTTAGCCCAGCGCTCTCTCTCTCTCTCGATTTGGCCAAAATCGGGACACGCAAGCGCCGCTGATTCGACGACTAGGCTGATTCAACCGAGCGATGTTACTGCCCCGCGAAGCCTATGCGAAGCTGTGCCATGCCATTGTATCCTGGGGTGTCTTCGCTGGGAGACCCTCAAAATGCGGGGGTATCCGGGGGAGGGGGGTAGACCACCGCTCATTAGTCGAGAGCGTGGTCCCGGGAAGACAAGAGGTATCGTCGTGTTTTCCATTTTGTTTCTTGGTTTGCGTGCATATATAGACCAGCTATCCCCATACCATCATCTGCAGGGACAACAACTCGCACGAGCTCGAAATAAACCCCACGCGAAGGTGTTCACTTTTGCGATCGGAACGTCGTTGAGCAGCAGCCGAGATGGCTCTCCTCCGGCATGAACTCAGTAGCGGCTGGACTTTCAGACAGCAGGACGACGCATCAGAGAGCCCATGGCTTCCCGTTCCCAAGGTCCCGAGCCAAGTCCATATTGACCTCCTTGCGAACAACAAGTGAGCTGCCTTTGCGTCTACAGAAACCCTCGGCAACCGAGATGGCTAACGCCGGAAAGGATACCAGATCCGTTCCTGGACATGAACGAGCTCGCCGTCCAGTGGGTCGCGGAAAAGACCTGGGTCTACCGCACGTCCTTCGCGACGCCGGAGGACCCATCAGACGCCCCCGGCAGAGTGACGGATCTTGTTTTTGAAGGTCTGGACACCTTTGCGACAGTCACCCTAAACGGAGCCGTGATCCTCAGGTCGGACAATATGTTCATCTCACACCGCGTTGAGGTCTCACGGCAACTGAGACGCAGCGGCGCCGACAACGTCCTGGAGGTCGTCTTCGACTCGGCGCTGCTCCGCGGCAGGCAGCTCGTCCAGGACCACGCCCACGAACATAGGTTCATCGCGCGGCAGACGGAGAAGGGCCGGATCCCTGTGCGGAAGGCGCAGTATCACTGGGGCTGGGACTGGGGGCCGATTCTGGTCACCGCCGGGCTGTGGAAGCCGGTGTTTCTGGAGCGGTACGTTGCTCGTCTGGACGACGTCTGGGTCAAGGGCGAGGTCAGTCCGGATCTGAAGTCGGTATCTGGGGAAATGATTGTTAGAACCGAGGGCCCCGTCACCGGCAATGTTTCGGTAAGGTTCAACCTACAAGAAGAGATCGTCCTCGAAAAGGAGTTTGCCGTGGGTAAAGACGGAATCGCACAGACGGACTTTCATCTAGACGACCCCCGACTCTGGTACCCCCTGAACACCGGCCCCCAGACTCTCTACACCGTCACGGCCACCCTTCACCATGCCTCCGGCATCCCGCTCGCCACCCAAACCAAGAAGACGGGCTTCCGCCGCGCGGAACTGATCCAAGAGCCCGACGTCCTCGGGAAGCCCTTCTACTTCCGCATCAACAACCGCGACGTCTTCGCCGGCGGCTCTTGCTGGATCCCCGCCGACAGCTTCAACGCCGCCATAGGCCCCCAGCGCTACCGCGCGTGGGCGGAGCTCATGGCCGCCTCGAACCAGAACATGCTCCGCGTCTGGGGCGGCGGGGTGTACGAGGCGGACGCGCTGATGGAGGCGTGCGACGAGCTCGGCGTGATGGTGTGGCACGACTTTTGCTTCGCGTGCGGGAGCTACCCGACGTACCCCTCGTTCCTGAAGAGCGTCGAGGAGGAGGCGAGGCAGAACCTGAGGCGGTTGAGGGGGCATCCGAGCATCGTCATCTGGGCGGGAAATAACGAGGACTATCAGGTGCAGGAGAGGTACCGGCTCGAGTACCGCTTTAACGAGGACAAGGACCCGGAGTCGTGGCTCAAGACGAGTTTCCCGGCAAGGTATCTATACGAGTATCTTCTGCCCAACATCGTGGGGGAGGAGAGCCCGCTTACCCCCTACCACCCGAGCAGTCCTTGGGGTGATGGAAAACCTACTGCAGACCCAACAGTTGGCGATCTCCACCAGTGGAACAGTGAGAGTCCCTTCCCCCTTTAGCCCTGGCTCATCACCGAACTGACACACCCAACACAGTCTGGAACGGCGCCATGAACAAATACCAAGACACCCACCTCCTGACCGGCCGTTTCGTCTCCGAGTTCGGCATGGAGGGCTACCCTCACCTCTCCACCACCACAACCATGCTCACCGCTTCCTCCCAGCGCCGCCCGGGTTCCATGGCCCTCGACTTCCGTAACAAGGCCTACGATCACGAACGCCGCATGATGACCTACGTCGCCGAGAACTTCTCGGTGGCGTACGACCTGCCCCGCTTCACCCATCTCACCCAGCTGGTGCAGTCCGAGGCCATGTCCTTCGCGTACAGGGCCTGGCGCCGGGACTGGGGCACCGCCGGCGCAAGGGGCTGCGGCGGCGCGCTGGTGTGGCAACTCAACGACTGCTGGCCGACGGTGAGCTGGGCCGTCGTGGACTACTGGCTCGTGCCGAAGCCCGCGTTCTACGCGATCGCCAGGGCGCTGCGGGCGCTGGATGTCGGCGTGCGGAGGAGGGTGGACGAGTGGACAAAGTGCCACGCAGACCCGACCCTGGGGGCCAGGGGCACCGAGTTCGAAGTCTGGATCGCGAGCGGGCGGGCGGACGCCGTCGCGGGAGACCTGTCGGTGCGGTTCATCTCCATCGAGACGGGGAGGGAAGTGAGACCGCGGCTCGAGAAGAAGGTTGTGGCTCGGGGGAACGCGACGACAGACGTCGTGGAGAAGCAAGCCGTCGGCGCCGCGAAGGAGGAGTTCGAAGATGCGCGTGTGCCGTTTCAGCAGGAGGCGGATGATCCGTTCGTAATCCATGCGACGCTTGTCGTGGATGGGAAGGTTGTGGCGGAGGACACGGCGTGGCCGCAGCCATTGAAGTATATCGAGTTTTCCGACCGCGGGCTCAGGACGTTGGCGGAGAAAGGGAGCCTGCGTATCTCTGCGGAGAAACCGGTTAAAGGGTTCATCATTCAAGAGGAGCGGGGCATGAAGCTAAGTGACAACGAGTTCGATATCGTGCCGGGCGAGGAAAAGGTGGTCCGGGTGGAGGGTATTGCAGTTGAGAATTTGAGGTGGACATATCTAGCGGCACCAGATGCGTCGCTAAGCCTGTCTAGCTAGAGCTTATTGACGCGTAGCTATCACAATTTGTCTTTCATTTGTTAAGGAACAGTTGTAAAGGACGGTTTTCATTCATACTGGGCTTCATTTCTCATTACGGCGTACACTATTACAGCTAGTTATGGGGACAATTTTCCTTCCTTATCATTCACTCGTGAATCCGGCGTCATGGTGATTGCAACCTCGAATGATTAAATAATATCACCGCCGAAGCCACCACCGAATCCGCCACCGAAGCCCCCTGGCCCTCCAAAAGGGTTTCCTCGCCCGCCACCATGCCGGGGCAGGCCACCGGGGCCGATCGGATCCCACCTAGCTCCCGGTGGCGCTTGCGGATCATACCCGCCACCGCCCTGTCCGCCTTGGCCGCCGAACAGAGGGTCATCAAAAGTTGGGTGCATCCCGCCTCCGCCTCCAGGACGAGGCAGACCACCACCACCGATGAAATGAGGTCTCAGAGGGTCGTGAGGTCCTAGACCAGGCGGGTTCAGGTCATCGTGACCAATGTTGTAGGGAGATCGACCCGGAACACCCAAAGGTCTAGGTGGCCTGTTGACCTCATATTCGTCCTCGAAATCGGGCGGAGGGAAATCTCCAACGGGAATGGGTCGCCTGGGAGGCTGAGCAAGTGGGTCGTTGATGGGGTACGGCCGGGCTGGATCAGGAAGGTCGCCGGGCATCGGCCGTCCGGGCCGGCCAGCTTGAGCACGACCTTCGCGCTGTGCGCTTTCTGCGGCGTCTCGGTCGTCGGGAGACTCTTCGTAGCCTTCAGCTTGTAGTTTCGGGATAAGCTTCTGAACAATGTTCGTTTTGAACTGGTCAATAAGCGTGGCAATGGCGGACTCGGATACAAATGCATCCTTGAGTTTCTGGACGAGGTCACCCCTGTCCTCGGTACCATCCTCGGTGAGTGTGATGCGCAGGGGGAGCTTGGTGCTGTTAACAAAATCCTTTGTCGTGATTTCGAATCTGTGGATGACGTCGTGACCGACGGCCAGGCCGCTGATCTCGACCTTGCCGCCGACCTTGCTGATCCGGACGATGAAGGTCATGGAGGACTGCTTGTGGGCATACACAAAGCGGAGAGAGCCGTAGCCGGCATTCCATGATACGGGCAGTCGGGGTTCGAGACTTTGGATTTCTTCCTCTGCGGCGAGGTGCGTGTTAGCTGCGTGGTTGGCCAAGGGAGGGCTCGACGTACCTATCCTCATGTCCTCGTCAAAGCCGAGGAGGCGAAATTTGAGAGATGCCATGCATGCATGGATTAGGAGGGCGGCCAGCTCGTATCCACTGCTGATGTCGGAGGTGGTATCGCCTTTGGGGTGCGTTGGCAGAGCATCTGCCATCAGTTGCAGAATGGATTGCGGGGTGAGTGGATTCGCCATCCTGAAGACCGAGCGATGAGGGGAAGTATGCAAGCTCCTGGGATGTGTGGTTGCAAGTTTGAAATCCGGAAAACTTATGCCGGCGAGGAAGCGCAGTACTTAAGTACCTAGATAGTGATTAGGGCTGGAAGCCTTTGGGCTTCGTTCTCTGATGTTAGGCTTGACGACGTGGAGGTAGTAGAAGCAGAAATGGAAGATCGGGGAAGGAAGCTAAGCTCTGGCCCAGCTACGGGCAGTTCGCATGGTGGCGTCAGAGACTGGCTGCCTTCAGCCCTATATGTGGAGTAGATAGCCCCGCGCTTTGCTCGAGGGTTCCCCGAAGTTGAACACTTATGTATGGTCACGTGCCGTAGCATGTGATATGGCGTAAAGCTGTCAAACGCGTTCGTCGCGGTTTCGGTGCTTCAGCAATCACCGCGGCCAGCATCACTCCGGGTACCATCGCCTACGGCCTGCTTTGCCCTAAGTGACACGGTATATCGAAACCAATTACCAGCTGCCGCTCAAAAAGCGTTTTTTTCATCTTGTCTGTCGTGGCCCTTTCACATATCATGTCATCCAGTTCAGACGCAGTTTCTGCCCCTCCGGTGTCCATTCCACGCCCGCAGGCGAACACAATCCTGACATCATTCATATCCTTTCTTACTATTACGATACACACGATACTGTACCACAGACGCTTGTACCCGAAGCAGACTTTTCTAATGACCAAAGCCCATAACCTTCCGGTCCCCCAATCCCGCCACCCGGCTCTCTGCGAATGGATCAATTCGGCTCTCGCTGCCATCCAGGACCAGCTTGCGCTTGGCACCGTCTCCAAGGTCTGCGTCGTCATTCACGCCCCTGAGACCATGGCTGTCGTTGAAAGATGGGTCTTTGACGTCGCCAATTTCCCCGTCTGGGTTACGGGCAAAGGCAAGGAGAAGATTGGCGCGCAGAGATTCCAGCGAAGGGAAGACGATGACGATGACGGATCCGTTAACTGGATCGACGTTAACGAGGCATATCGTGGTGCTTTGAGACGTCTTTCGTATGCGGCCGAGATGAAGGGTCCTCTGCCCGAGGGATTCACCTTCACGATGGCTGTTGAGCTTAGAGACGAGGCTCCAGCACCAATAGGGGTATGTATTACGCCCCTTGCCGAACGCAGATTCGACTGACTGCTGACCTATGATGTAGCACCCGCAGCCTTGGATTCCTTCTGAGCCATCCCTTCAACCTGCTTCCAAGACGGATCCAGTGCCGGGCATAGCCATAGGTGGCGCCTCTACCACGCCGCTGCGCTCAGTAGAGGCTGGCCCTCTCTTCTTCGAATGCTGGATCGAGGAAGGCAAAACGCCGTCCTCGCCTCCTTCTACACAAGATTCCTATTTCTCATGAAGCATATACTGAGCCTGTAACCAGTCGTTTTCAATGCCTTCTTACATGGCCCTCGCATCATACTTGTTCTTACTTGCCTAGCCCACATGCAACAAGAGGGCTGACTACCAAGAGGCTCAAGATCCTGCATCTGGAGAGGACCAAACCCTACCAGCTGGGCTCACGGCCGTAGCTTAAAATGCTTTATGTTCAGTTTGGTGGCTGACATAGTGATGGCTGCTTGCAAGATGCAGTACATCACGTCCCATCGATTCGCCAAAGGAGACTCTAGCTGGACCAAAGTTTGTCGAGATAGCAGGTGCTGAGAAAGGTGCAGTCAAGGAGGTGAAGAAAACGCTAGAGCCTAGGCAGCAGGAGGACAACAGTCAGAGGGCTTTGGATCCAAACAAGTCCTGTTGGCAGCACTATTTGATACAACCGCATGACGCCATGGACGAGGATTGGCTCCTACGATTCATCCTGCCTAACGAGGCATCCGATGGTCCAGAGTTCTCTTTACACCGCATACAGGAAGGCTTTGCATCATTCTTCACAGAAAAAGAAAGAAGAAATCAAGTGGACTGTCATCGGGCAAGATCGGGAGGTCCCGGGCTCGGTAGGATGGCTGTCGCATATATTTCATGCTCCTTTGTCTCGTATATTATACTGACCGTCGGGCCTCAGCCGACCCAGAATACGACAACAGGGATGCTATGGGTGGCGATGCGAAGGCTGCGCGGCACTCACATTTGCGAGTAAAGCTTTTTGGTCGGCGGAACCGGCTATGCGGCATTTGCGGGTAACCGCCGGTATTTGTATGGCATCCCCCCATGTTGGAGTGGGTTATCACGTCTTCTCCCCAGTCGATGTCGCAACAGCGTTCCGGCCCTGGAAAGCTTAGCTCAGCATGAGGCGCCAGCATCGGGCGTTTCCCGACCGACTTTGATAAAAACTCCGACTAAAACGTATCACACTGAAGAGCAAGGCGAAAACCAGAGCACAGGATGGCTCCCAGGTCAGCTTCCGCGCCCCCTCATTCTCAGGCTGTCGACATGCTCCACCACCACCACCCTGCCACTGCGCGTAGCACGTCTTCTTCTCTAGCGTTGATGTCATTAAGCGACACGACTAGACAAATGTTGCAAAGGTTTGCTGGCAGGAGATAACTCAATATAAATACTTTTCCAAGGGTCGACCCTGAGTTCTCTCGTATGGATGCCACGTGGGAAATTGCAGAACCTTTGTACCAAACATAAGAGTTCCAAACATTGTCCGGAAACTGTTACAGGATGGGTGTTCCGGCTGCTGATTCGGCACAAACAACGACAAATGTCCTAGCGGCGCAAGATGGCAGTTGCGATGACAACATGTCCGGGTCTGGTGGCAACATCTCTCCCGTGAACAGCAACCCGAAAGACGACGTTGACCCAAAGGAAGAGAGAGCTTTCGTAGGTCATTCAAATGCACTCGTTATATAAGCGAAGGTCTAATTGGAAGCATAGTTGTGGCGCCTCGACTTATTCTTCTTGCTCATTGGATTTTTGGGGTACATGTTCAAGTATGCGAAGGCCCTTCGACTGGTAGTTTGAGTATGGGAGACTGACAGAGTATCTCAGGTATATTGATCAGACAAATATTGTATTGATCATTCCTTTGTCGGTACTCAGCCGCAGCTAACATGGTGTTCTCTTAGAACAATGCGTATGTATCTGGAATGAAAGAGGACCTGGAGTTGTTCGGTAACGAATTGAATTACTTTACAACTTTTTTCAAGTAAGAGTTGTCTATCATTGGTTTGTAGATTTAAAGTCTTGGACTAAGGTTTGTGCCATATAGCATTGGATATATGATCATGCTGTATCCTTCATGTATCGTCATCTCTCACTTCGGCCCCTCCCGATGGTTGCCTGCATGCGAGGTCAGTACTTCACCGTCCAGCGTACCCCCGGATCTGCTAATAGTTTCATCAGCTTATATGGGGTATTCTCACCTGTTGTCTCTCTGTTGCGAGCAGTGCTAAGCAGGTATGTCTTTCCCGCATGACCATATCTGTCTGCAAGGCAGCGAGCTGTGGTTCAGTTTCTGACTGTTGACTAGATCTATGGCCTTCGCTTCCTGATCGGGTTCTTCGAAGGAACTGCCTGGCCTGGCTACTTCACGCTAATCAGCCAGTGGTACATGCCTCACGAGGTCGCCTTACGCATGAGTCTCTACAATATCGCTCAACCAGCAGGTGCCATGCTTTCCGGTGCCATGCAAGGGGCCCTTTCGACCAATTTTGAGGGTTTGCATGGCCGGTCTGGCTGGAGATGGGCTTTCATCATCAACGTGAGCTGAAGGCCGTGGACTTGGGCGAATGTCGACAGTGACACACTAAGATTTCTGATTAGGGTGTGTGTACTATCGCCGTCGCAATTGCCGCTTTCTTCATTCTCCCTGGCTATGTACACTTTCATTTCCTTTGGTGAAAGCCTCGAGACCTCTCGGACTTGGAACTGACCAGATGCAATAGCCCGAACGCCCGAACCCTCTTGCCAAGTTCTACATGAAGCCTAGACACATCGAGATCGCCCTGGCTCGTGCTCGTCGGGTCGGCCGCAAGCCGCAGATCGGCATCACGCCCAAGTCTTTTTTGAGGTGCTTCACTTTCTGGCAACTATGGGCATTTGCGAGTAGGTTTTCATCAGCTGCGCACAGGAGGCTTTGCAACGATCTGACAATACCTTTTAGTTGCGTGGTCCATTGGTGGCAACTTCACCCCGTCCAACTACTTCAATCTATGGCTTAAGTCCCTGAAGAATTCTGACGGTTTAGTCAAGTAGTGAGTTGCAATTGCACGATTTCAGACCACTGGGAGAAGTCCCGAAGCTAACGTTGCCAAAGTTCAATTGCTATGATTAACTACCTGCCTATCATTGGACAGGCTATTCAGCTCGTAGCAGAGCTGCTGTTTAGTGGCTTGAGTGATTACTTTGGCGTTAGACTCCCATTTTTGCTTCTTCATTCTGTACGTTTGCACATAACTACGGCATTCCATGAACTCCCAAAGCTGACAATGTATTGGATAGGTCATCAACATTGCTTCTCATATTATTCTGATTGTACGACCTAGCAACGAGCAGGCTTACATGGCTGGTTGGTATATGAATTACATGGGAGCGTACGTGAACACCCAAGCCCTTCCAGAATCGGCTCTCTAACTGAAACCAGTGTCTCCACGATGCTACTCTGCTCATGGGCATCATCAAACCTTCAAGGCGAGCCCCAGGTGCGCACCGTGCTCTTTGCCAGCGGCACCATCCTGTCGTACCTCATGAGTGCATTCATCCCTATCGCTGCCTTCCCAGCATCAGAAGCCCCTCACTGGCGCATTGGAGCTAAGCTCTACCTCGGATTCGCCCTCGTCTCTAGTGTGATGTTCATCGGGATTCACTTTGCGCTAAAGTGGGAGGTGAAGAGGAAGGCGAGGGACGCAGTCAAGGAAGCTTCAACAGGAGAGCCGGATAATGCAGATACTGGTGTCAAGTCTGTGATCGAGAATTCCGACAGCACAGTCATTGGAAAGCAGTCAATGGGCAAGTTTCACGATAGACCTCAGTGAATGCAGACGAAAGAGGGGTTACACGGCCGATCTTAGCGCTCTCTTGAGCTGTGACTTGGCAATGTTTTCAGTCAGCATGGGCTGGGCTGCGACTTGACTGCTGTCAGAGAAGCATCGTCGCATCTCATGGAGGCTCAGACGCAATCCCTTCGTACCACGAGCGGTTGATGCCTAATCCTGTTTCCATACGTTCGAGGTTTTGATGAATGAGCATGCCATCATCTCGGTCACACCAAAGTATACTTGAATGGCTCTTGCCGAATCTTTTCATTAATTCGTTTTCAAGCTCTCCTTGATTGATTTGTTGGAAATGATGTGGCCGCCTGCTATCCCTGATGCCTTGTGCGGGCACGAAAAGCCATACAGGAAAAATAACTAACAGAACGATCGGTGAGGAAGATGAGGAGCTCCTGATTATTTTCGCTGTAGTAGCTACTTAGATTCATTCTACAGAGTCCGAAAATATGCTTCCGTCTCCAGAGCATCCATAATAGCTCCCAAAACGCAAATAAACATTGCGTATAAGTAAATGCTGTGTCAGAAAAAACGCCCATCAGGACAACGACCAATTGCATATGCCTCCCGACGCCAACAATCATATCACCCCTCCTCGCGCCTTTGCCTAAACCGTTGAGAGAAGTGGTCAATTTCGCTCTCAGGTATCACCTCGATAACTCTTGACTGATCTCGGCCCTGGCTTTCGAAGTACTCTAATATGTCGTACTGCCTCGTAGGTCTGCTCTGGAACTGTTCCCACCTGGTCTTGGAATCCTGCTGCCGGGCCTGCGGACGTTGCTGGTTCTTGCCGACGGTAGCAGTATCGCTCTTCGGAGCGTCGTCTTGACTTTCAGTAACCGCGTGGCTGCCGTCTTCCCGCCTCGGTACGTCCATACCTTTGCGTGGTGTCTCACTGCCACTGTCACTGCTCTGGCCGGAAGAGGAGCTCTCCTCGTCTTGCGCTGCATCCAGCTCGCTCTGCCGTCTTGGTATAGGAGCTGAGCTTCCTCTGGACGGGGCCGGACTCCTTCTCACCTGTACAGGGCTCCGTCTTACAGGCCCCGAGCCCCTGCTCGTCCGACTTTTGGTCGCTCCCCCTCCACTGCCACCTCCTGGAGGACGGCGCGGGCTTACATCGACAACCTTCGGGGGCAAATCGCCAATGAAGAGCTGCTTGACCATCATCCGGGTGTAAGTAACCTCTCTCTCCGTCCGACGCGCCATGATCCGTCCAACCTCATCCGACAACTTCTTCACATCGTCCTTGACCTGCCACCAAATGAACCTGTGCACAAAGTCACACTTATACAGCGCGCTCCAGTCCGCAAAACTTCCCGCTTCGCCGTGCTTCTCAAAGTCGTAACGGACCTTCTCATCAAGGTCCCTTTCAGACCAGGCTGCTCCGTTGTGAATAGCCTCGGCACGGAACCCGCTTGCGACAAGAAACGGTCTCTCAATGTCTTTGAAACTGCACCAGAGGTCGCGCAGCGTTAGGTAGTGAAGCGGAAGAGTCTTCTCGGCATACATAAACGCATTGCGAGCTTCATGGCTGGCTAGCCTGTCGTTGACGCTTGCGACACGCCGGCGTAATCTGTGCTTGGAGCGTATCTCCTTTGTCTGGTGTCGCAGAGCTTCTCGTTCCTCGCACAGCTGGTGTCGGAGGTTCCCCAATGAATCTCGGATCTCGCTAGGGGCAGCTCGGATAGTGGCGACGAAGTTGCCATATAGTGCAATCAAGTTAAGGGCCGTTAGGCCGAAGGAGAGGATCCCCGTGACGAAGGAGACCCAGTTGAGCGAGTTTGGAACATCTGCAGTCATCTGGGGCTACAGGGGCCGGCAACAGCATATCTGTAACTTTGAACAGTCATAATTAAAAGGGACTGAAGGGGATTCACTGCTATTAAGCACCAACGGAGACTACGAAGTTGTGCTATCATGCAGACCTTCGCGTGGCTAGTAATGTATTACATCACTAGTATCCTTGTTAGCCCCGATGAAGCTAAGGTAAACGCACAGCGCTGCCAGTTGTCAAGGATCGCGAGCCATCTGAAAGCAATGCTTCTACATAATGTGCGTTGTTAACTGCAGTTTTAGACTCGGTCTGTGAGCTTTTAGCATGCAGGAGCTGCAAGGAGGCCAAAGAAGCGATATGCTATTGGCTTCGACACAACCCGTTCACCAGAGCAAGGCGGCCAAAATAGCTCGAAGCATCAGCCGTGTATACGCTTGCAGCGAGCAAGCTCAAAGAGTGCGTCAGCTGATCAAGATATCCCCAGCCATCTCGACAAATGCAGGACTTCGGGTTTCCCCCGTTGTGACTTGAGAATAGGGTGCTCGCCCACATGCTAGGCTGTTTATATCATTCAGACTTCAAGGCAACTACTGTTCATCCAGTGCCGAATCTACACAGCGCTTCCCAATTGGCCATTAGGCAAATGTTAGCAGTAAATGATATGGAAAGCAAGGGTTGTTGGTTTCCAGACCCTGTAGGAGAATAAATGGACACTATTTGTGCAGAATTGTGACTTATCTGCACATGAAAGCTTTTGTGATTTAAAGCGATCCATTCTCCTGCCTCTACTAGGAGAAGATGGGAATACTCATGCTGGGATTCAAGACGTGGTAACTGTACTAATGAGATGGACGCGTTCGCCAAGGAAAGGAGGTTGGGATAATGAAGCATCGAAGTTCGTCCCCCACCAGCGCCGGCTGGGACTCCTAGGCTCCCTCATCCTTATCGATAAGCTCCCCGCCGTGCTTCCCACCGTGGGGTAGGCTCACCGAGCGCATCCAAAAATTTCCCGGGCATAATACCTACATCAAAGTTACATACCAATTTTGAGGAGTCACCGCAACCAATCCGCACACGCACACGCACCCGCGCAAAATGCCAGCCCCGATAGCGACAATGGATCCGCCCGACGAGCCCTTCGACCCAGATCCCGTCATCGCCTCCTACGACGTCTTCTTCAACCCGTCCCTCCCGCAGGGCCGCAAGCTCTGGGTCCTTCAGCAGCCCAACCGCACCGACCCGCGCCAGCCCACTCCAACCGAGATGCGCCTCAAAGCTCGCTCCGGCATGGTCGAGGTCGATGTGCCCCTCGACTACACCCAGTCCTACGAGCGCGAGAAGGGCATGAAGTGGGGCCGCCAGCTCAAGGCCAGCCTCGAGGCAAAGAATGGCGGCACTCACGGCCTGTCTGGCGGCTTCGGCGTCGGTGCGCCTCCACCCCGGCCCAAGAGGCGCGGCGAAGTCGACTTGGAGGACGAGATGTACCTCGAGTGGCCGGAAGCCGTGCGCCAGGACAAGGTGCTGCGGACGCAAACCCTTGGCGGCCAGTGTCCCGACCACAAGGAGGTCCAGTATATGATTGGCGTCTTCCAAGGCAGTAAGCTTCAGTTCGCCTTTTTTATTTTATATTTTATATCTTATTTATTTTACACCTCTTTCCAGCCCTGCTAACACATGATCTCAGAGGACCTCCATCTCACACCCGTCACGAACCTTGTTCACCTCCGTCCCCAACTTCATCATGTCGACGCCGTGGCCCAACAAGAACGCAATGCCTCTGCCGCCGCGGCCAAGGAATCCGCAGCCGCGGCGGGTGCCGGCGTAGGGGCTGCAGGCGGCGGAGCGGCGCAGGGCTCGGCGGCGGCGCGCGCGATCCACATGACCATCAAGACGACGCCCGACGGCGCTACCGCCAAGAGCGAGACCATGGCCGACCGCCTCCGCGCGGTGCAGGTGGAGAACTGGCGCAAGCTCAAGTATACGGACGAGAACGACGAGGCCGCCTGGGAGATCTACCAAGAGAGTCTCATCATGCGCGCTCCCGGCGACGCAGGCAAGTCGCAGCAGCTGCCGGCTGACGAGGAGGACGAGGAGAAGAAGAAGGCCGCGCTCGAGGGTGCCGAGGCGTTCGATTCGAAGCCCGTGGTGGACTTGGCTGAGCAGGTTGCGCGGCTGGAGACGACGTGGGGCGATGACGAGCTGTTGGAGGCTGTCAGCGGCATCAAGAAGCCGAAGCCGCCTTCCAAGGCAGAGTTGGAAGCTGAGGCTGCTGCCGCGGCTGCCGCCGAGGAACAGGCACGGAGGGCGAAATCCAAGGTTCGAGGCGCGGTGGCGTCGAGACGGGGAGGCAAGGCAAGAGTCGCGCCTGCGCAAGCCTCTTCTAGCATGGACCTGACATGACAGATGGGGCCCCAACAACAGGATTTGATTTGCATAGCTTGGGCGTTGCGGCATAGTAGACAATCGGGTTCCTTCAGGGTGATGGACGGCTCTGGCTTTTTCAACGTCAAAATGCATATTTTCTTTTTGCTCTAACTAGCAAACCTGGTCGCAATGCACCGCTGACACTATCTTGGCGGCACCATCTCAGAAAAGCCGTGTGTTCAATGTACACGAGATATGTTTTGTGCATATTGCCTCGGAATAAGCCACCCTTCCGCAAGTCGAAGCCTCCATAAATGCTGCAGCCCCAGTACTACAACTTTGTAGCGACTTCCATGCCTTCAAAAAATCACGGGCTATGCGAACGACCAACTCGTTATTTTCCCAAGCATTGGCCTCATACTTTCACTCGTAGTGCTTCATTAGTCACGATTGGCGCAAAGAAAATCCCTTTACTGAAGCAATTCAACATCCAAGCCAATGGAGTGCATAAAAAGGTTGACAGTGGCCAGCCGGGTGGTCGCCATGGCTCCCGGAAGCGTCTTTGCGTGAGCGACTGTGTCAAGCACACGGTCCTTGACAGCAAGAACAAGGCGCTGTTGCTGTTCTGGGTTGGCGCTGACGCCGACAGCTGCGAGGAGCTGCCACACGACGACGTCTTCTCCCGTGTTGACGCTGCCAGGGAATATGTGGTGAAGAGTGGGCTCGAGCTTGTTGAAGAACATGTTGAAGGTTTGCTCCCTACAGTGATGTCAGTGTATGCCAATAGGGAATTGGGCCATGTGATGCTTACCATTCAGCCCACAGCTGAGGAGTGCCTCCACCACCTTGCTTCAACAACTCGGCTCTGCTCAGGATCAGAGTCAACATTGAGCAACCCACGCGAGTCTTGGCAATAAGATCGATGTTCAGCTTGGTGCTAATAAGGCCAAGAACACCAGTCACGATGTCGAGCTCAGTCTCGTTGAAGTAGGCAAACAGGCTCGGCATGACAGCGGCGGAGAAGAGTTCAATACTCTCCCGCATAGCGGCGTTGAGGCTGACCTCACCGTCGGTAGTCTGAGCACCGTAGACCACATCAAGCTGATCCAGGTGAATGATGATCATGGTCAAGATGGTCGTGCGCTGCTCGAAGCTGATGTGTCGGAAGACACGAGGGATGGCCTTCTTGCCCTTGGGGAACGAAAGGAACGCGATGAATGGGTGGATGGTAGTGGCACCAATGGGCTCATGAACCTTGAGATCGTTCCAGAGCTGAGCGTTGAGTGCCTGGGCCGTCTCCAACCACGCCTGGTGCTTTGCATGGAAGTCTTCGTCGTTGCCGTTAGCGGGCGGTGGAGGAATGAAGCGAGCATGGTCTTCCATCTTCATAATGGTATTGTAGACCTTCTCAATGTTCCGCAGAATAGCTTTGCGGTCCAAGCCGTTCGAATCTCCATGGCGCTTGCCACTACCAGGGCGGTTAGCATCTCCACTGCTGTCGGTTCTCTTGATGTTGAGGAGTGGCTTCGGTGTCTTGGCATTGCTGAAAGAAATCTTTCCAAGACTGCCCGCGATGACTAGCTGAGGGTTCTTGGGCTTGTTCTTGGCAGCCTCGACGGCACGCTGAACTTGCTGCTCCATCCGCTGGACATGATTTTCAGCGGCCCGTCCCTGTCTTCTCATATTGCCTTGGCGGCTTCCGGTTTGGAACAGGTAGGTCTGAGCAAAGTTGTTCAGGGGCTGGTTCGGGTTCTGACGTTGACCACCGCGGATCTGGCTCAAAACCTGGTAGTAAAAGTCTTCCGTCAGAGAGTCGTCATTGGTTTGGTCAATCGGATTGCCGGTGGCCGAAACAAGTTGCTGCAGTTGGATACGAGTCACAAAGTTCTTATCCTGGGGGGTCATGAGACCGTTGTCCTTGGACAAGACCCAAATCTTGTGGTTACGCTTGGCACGCTTGGTCTCTTGGTCGAGGTATGCCGCCTTCTCGTCCTCGGAAAGGTGGGCAAGATGCTGCTGTTGCTGCTGCTGCTGGGCGACCGAAGGAACACGACCCATAGAACCTTGAGATCGATGGGCCTGGTGATGAGCGTGAGGTGGTTGACCATGTCCAGCAATCCGAGCGGCATCGCCCGAAAGCCTATTAGGGTTTTGCAAAATCTGGGTCGGCTGCGTAGGTGGTACTTGAGAGTGAGGAAGTTGAGCAAGAGGGCTTGGGGTACCCTGAATGGGCGGCGTAGGCTTGGAGGTGATAGATTGAGGTCGCTGAAGGATGGTAACAGGCTGACCATGACTAGTGTGTTGAGGAGGCTGCCCAGCCCGCTGCTGATGATGCTCAAGACCCTGGAAAGATTGCTGTTGAACAGGCTCCGGTCGACCGTATCCATAATCAGCTGGATAGCCTTGAGCGCTCGGCGCAGACTCGGAAAGAGCAGGTTGGGCCGTTCGCTTAGTGGCCTGCTCTCGCATTGCCTTTTCCACTTCCTCCAAACTCATCACCTTACGGCTGGCAGAGGTGGCTTGCGGCTGCGGCGAGGACTCCGGGACGGGGGGCTTCTTAGAAGGCATGCCCCAAAGTGATGCGTCGACGTGAAGATCAGGGATAGGCTCTGCCTCTTTGTACTTCTCATAGCCGGTACGGACAGGCCTGGGAGCCTGCTGGCTTTGGTAGTAGTAGTTGGGCGAAGGCTGAGCCTGTTGCTGGTAGTGCTGCTGCTGCTGGTTCGGCGCAGGAGCGGGAGCCGGCTTCGACATTGGAACCTGACGGCTGTAACGGACTTGCTCTTCTTCGATGGCATCCGACACTTTGGCCGTTTGGCCGAAGAAGTCAAAGTCCTTGCCGACGGGAGCGGAAGAGATGGTGTCGTTGCCACCGCCTCCGAATGTGTCATCGTTGAAGACATCACCGCTCTCTTCGAGCTGATCTCCTAAGCCATCATAAGTGTCGTCGAACTCGACAGCATCGTCGTCCTCGGTGTTGCCGCGAGAGAGGCCAGCGAAAGGATCGTGGGCTTGAGAAAAGCCCGGCGCCGCCGTATTATGGCTCGGACGCGACGGGTCGAAACCGAAGAAGGACATGTTGGGAAACTGGTTCAATTTCGAATCTGTCCAGAAGAAAAAATCTGTATATTAGGTATCGGTCAGTAATTGAAGTTGAGCATCTGTCGTATGATGAGGCAAATAGATGGCAAGTACTGGACGCAGCCAGCAAATGTAGCCAAGGCTATCGAGGAAATGACGACCAACAGCCAGACGGCGAGAGCAGCCCGGTTTTAACGAAGAAAAAGAAAGAACCTCCTTCAAATGTCTTCAGACAGGCGAAAGTTATATGTGGCGGGGAAGTCGCCCACTAACTCCCATCTGTTCTTTCGCCTTTCCAGGCCGTGAATAGAAGGGAGATGGTTGGAGATAAAGAGAATGACAGGCGGCTCTCAAACCTCTATTCTAGGTAGTGATGTGACTGCGAATGTGACGCGACTTACCACTAGGAGAATGAGATGTCTGTGGCTTCAAGTAAAACAGCTCCCAAAACTATCATGATGTCGTCAAAGACAAATTCCAAAGGTGGGAGTAAAGCGACAAGGCATAAACGGGGGACTATAGCCAATCTGCTTGGTTTATGGGCATCCAGAGGAAACAGATCCGCCAGAGACCAAGATCAAGCACAATGCGCCAGGTGCTGTAAAAGGAAAGAGAAGAGTCGCGTTGCTTGGGATTGGGATTGGGATGCAATGTCCAAAGTGGTGATGCACCGTTCACATCCGTGGGGAGGAATTGAGGCTCGAGAGCCTAGAGGACCCCCACTACATGGCTATCTCCGGACCAATGGGGAGCTTAGATGGCTCAGCTAGGAGTACTTGAGTCACGTGATATATCAGTCACTCGTCTGCCCATGGATAGATAGCCCCTCCCGTCACCGTGGCCTGTACTGCTTACGTAGTAGGTATTTTGTCCCCATGTGGATGGAGGGGTCCTGACCAGGGGTTTCTACTGCTATCAATACTATCAAGACATACGCAGTAACTGCTTATTGATGCAGTTTTCGGGTTCGAGCGACCTGCGGAGTTGTTTGCCGTTCTGCAGGGCATGGCACTTCTTAAATGATTCTGTAAGGGCCAATGATTCGTGCACTGATTGACAAACGTCAACATCTGTATTACACCGCCAACTCAGGGCTACTCTTCAATTACATTCACGCCCCTAGGGCTGGGTGAGGTTGACCAGCTGCTCAGGAACCGATTTTTTCAGCAGCAACACACCTTTTCAGCGGTAGAAACTGCAAACCGACATACTATGTCATGTGCAGAATGAATTGCCAGGTGTAGGTAAAGTGCGAGGTGGCATCTACTTGTCACTTGCATTTGCAACGCTCTTCTCGCACCTCGCTGCTCAGTTTGCAGCTCAGTTTGCAGTAAGTCAGCTGATATTTCGGACGATGTTCGCGCTGCCGAGTGGGAAGATATGAGATTAGGCTTGACGCATTACTATGTATACATATCATACGATGCGCCAAACGTCGCGTTGATCCGAATCAATACGGCTAGAGGAAGCTCAGGAAAAGTTTCCTCTTATCCTAACTTGTGTTCGCTTTGAGCCAAGTCCAGACATCTATTTGGACTCTGTGATGGAAGTGGAATGAATGCTTAATTGTTTGGTCGAATGACGCCGGACCTGAAGAGAAACTTGGACATTTGCCATTCCGGCGAGGAATTCATTCACTGGCCAACGCTGATCGTAGGCGTAGGCGGTGGGCATTATGGCAGGTGGCTGGCAGAACAACAAGCGTGACGGGATGTTCATCCCGTTTCCCGGTGCTCAATGGCGCTACTGAAACAGGTAGCCTACGAAGAGCCGTGGGTCGCTTCTTTGGAGCGCTTCTTGCGCGGGTTAAGGTTCCCAGCACGAGCCTTTCGGCCAAGTGCCACGGCGACCAGCTGCGTGGCTCGGTCGGGATGAGCGGTAAGCAGGAGGTACGTGAATTGCACGAACCTATCCGTACTCCGTGCATACTGCATAGATAGTAGGTAATGGTAGTGTAATATGAAAAGAGCTAATCTGACATTGTCGAAAGGTCTTCCGTCAGCTCGGCGCAAGACGAATGCCAAGACACAACTGCCAGCCGAAAGGACCGGCGCTTCTTCTTGGTCCCCAGTACCTAGACTTTACAGACAAACGCGTCGCAGAGCATCCGTATCTGGCCAATCTACACGACGCCGCTAGATCTGTCAGGGGCTGCCGAATGGGCGTGCCTGCACATGTACATGACATAAAGAATGCACAAGGGGTTGAATTATGCTGAAACCAGTTACAGGGAGTTAGAGCAGCGAGTCTCAGGGCTGAGGCTAACAGGATGCAATGAGAGCGGATTCTCACAGTGACCACGCTTCCTCCCTGTTCGAACATGGGGAATTGGGGACCGCCTACCCAAAGAGTTGGGAACGGATACGCGGCAGCTAGTTTATATGTGGCATCAAGAGGTACGTGGAGTATACCTAGATACTTAGTTGTCAACCAAGGTAGGCGTTACGCAGACATCAGTTCGAATTCGCTCCATGCATACAAGTATATCAATATATATACGTATACGACATGAAGGTACCCCGAGCGGCGATTTGCGGACATACGCATCTCTGGTCCCTAATAGAGATCATCGAGCAAAGGTACATGTCACCTTTCTGAGTTGCCAAGCTTCCGGGTTCAGGCCAGCTGTCCACCCCACACCCCCCCTTTATACCTCATTATAGACAGCGCTGTGCTTCCTGACTAGCGTTCCCTTCTCGGGGGTGGATGCACCGCGTACGCTGCATTCGTACCCTCTCAACCCTGTGAAAGTCCGCCAGGTCCCCCGGAACCAGTCGTCGCTAGCGCTCCAGCTGTCCTCTTGACTTGTATCCCTTGAAGCCATATTTTTGTATTAACTCTTGCGTCCCTCTCACATTTTCCCTCTCGTCCTGTTCGCCCTTATTCATCCCGGGGGAAGAGCAAGATATTTTCCCTCTTCCTACTTGAATTCTTCTCTCACCCTTCCATCTTTCGACTCGGGCTTCAATCTGGCCTGATTATATTGGTCAAGATGGCGACGGGATCTGCACGATACGTTCGATATATTCTCTTCGCCTTCTTCGTAAGTTGAACCTCTCGGCCTTCAAAGCTTGCGCCATTGCAGCTATAGCAGGAACCTGAACGACGCCGTTCCTTTGCATCCCCGTGGCATTCGGTCTTTGCACTGCACAGTCGTGTCATTCAATCATATGCTTACAATTGTTCTCGCGCAGGGCCTCGCCGTTTTCTACTTCATCTCCCATTCTAGCTACGAGGGCGCAAGACTTCAGGATGGCACCTTCAGCAAGCCAGGCGCCGCCGCCAACGGTCAGCAGCAGAGTGACCAAAAGAGTGCAGAAAAACCCACGAAGCCAGCTCAATCCGATGCGAACCGGCCCAAGGTTGGTGAGACATACGATCCGAAGGAATGGCCGATGGCCATGACCCCGAACGAGCCTGGCTGGGACGAATTGTCCGGTATCGCATCTGGCCCACGCATGAATGCCACTTTCGTCACCCTCGCCCGCAACTCTGACATCTGGGATATTGCCCGCTCTATCCGTCAGGTTGAGGACCGTTTCAACCGCCGCTACAACTACGACTGGGTCTTCCTCAACGACAAGCCGTTCGACGCCACATTCAAGAAGGTCACTACCTCTCTCGTCTCTGGCAAGACTCACTACGGTGAAATCCCCAAGGAGCACTGGTCCTTCCCCGAGTGGATCGACCAGGAGAAGGCTCGCAAGGTCCGCGAGGACATGGCCCAGCGCAAGATCATCTACGGCGACTCTGTGAGCTATCGCCACATGTGCCGCTTTGAGTCTGGCTTTTTCTTCCGTCAGCCTCTCATGATGAACTATGACTACTACTGGCGTGTCGAGCCCTCCATCGAGCTCTTCTGCGACATTCACTACGATCCTTTCCGCTTCATGAAGGAGAACAACAAGAAGTACAGCTTCGTCCTGAGCTTGTATGAGTATGTCGAAACTATCCCTACTCTTTGGGACAGCACCAAGAAGTTCATTAAGAACCACCCTGAGTACATTGCCGAGGGCAATTCTATGGGCTTCCTGAGTGACGACGGGGGCGATACCTACAACCACTGCCATTTCGTAAGTTGGCTTGCACCGTGTCTTGTGAGCCAGATGCTGACCTTCATAGTGGTCCAATTTCGAAGTTGGTGACCTCAACTGGCTCCGATCTAAGGCGTACATCGACTACTTCGAATCCCTTGACCAGGATGGCGGTTTTTTCTACGAGCGATGGGGTGACGCTCCCGTGCACTCGATCGCTGCCAGTCTTTTGCTGCCCAAGGAACAGATCCACTTCTTCAACGACATCGCCTATTACCACGTTCCCTTCACTCATTGCCCCACTGGCGAGAAAGTTCGTCTTGACAGACGTTGCCATTGCAACCCCAAGGACAACTTTGACTGGAAGGGTTACTCTTGTAAGCTAACACCCTGGAACCAAGGCCCAGGACGGACTGCTAACACAACCAGGCACGAGTCGCTTCTTCGAGGTCAACGGTATGGAAAAGCCTGAGGGCTACGAGAACCAGCAGGATTAGGCTCGTTCCGTACAGCCGCACGGTACAGTGTGCGTATGTAGTATGTATCAACAAGTTGCAAAAGGGGCCTTGGTTTTGGCCGACAATCAAGTTGATTTGCATCAATGAAGGGAATTGGGCAGATCGGGTAACTAAACGTGGGGCGGCGTCACTGGTTCTGGACACTTGTTTCTTCGCTTTGTAGATGTTAGTAATTGGAGAGTGCTACATGGAGTTCATCTGGCTTTCAGTAGCTCTTGATATTGTGATAAATTGTACAATGCGATAATAGTACACGTCTGTACATGTTGTTGGACAACTGTTGGGGGCGCAGCTTCAACTGTATTCCCCTTGAATGTTTCTTCGACATCCCGACTTCCGGCTTGCATCTTCCTCTACTCCGTCGATGACCTCGTTTAACTAGCCCACTGTGGCCGTCTTGGGCTTCATCGTACCGTACTTGGAGCGAGAACTGGCACGGTTCGCCACACCGCCGAGATCAAGAGCGCCACGGACAAGGTGGTATCGCACACCGGGACAATCCTGACTGCGACCGCCACGAACGAGGACAACGCTGTGCTGCTGGATGTTGTGGCCTTCGCCAGGGATGTAGGCAGTGACATGGCGGCCGTTGGAGAGACGGACACGAGCGGTCTTGCGCTGGCCGGAGTTGGGCTTCTTCGGGCGGACGATACCAACCCTTAGGCAAACGCCCTTGAGGGCGGGAGCTTGGATCTCGGACAGGGCGGGGGAGACAGCGTGACGGGCGCGCTTGCCCTTCTTATGACAGCCCTGCAATCGTGACTGTCAGCATGTGCTTCAAGCCTGAGAGTTGACAAGCTGAGGAGGAGGGGAAACCGACTCTCAGGACCTGCATGATGGTGGCATTCTGAACGGGGGTAGAAGAGAAGGGGCGGATCAAGGGGGCCGCGGTTGACGTGAGGAGAGACGCGGCGCGCGGGAATGTCGCTGGCCTCATCGCCGGAGCGAAGAGGGATCTAAACAATGTGCTGGCCATGTCGGGCAAAGCTTCCAATTGCTTTCGTCACGGCTGCTAGAGCTCTCGTTACGATGCGGCTACCTTCAACAACCTGGTGGATTATTTTTTGGATTGCTTAGTTAATGTTGATGCACGTGATGTCTTTATCGATTAGATGTGGACCTCAGGCATCAGTCCTCCGTCCCCGGGCCCACTCACTCAGGCCACCTTCGGACCGCCCCTTGAACCGACGAGGTCGGCCATTTTTATGTCTGTTAATTGGTATCACATGCCTCCCTTTCGAGGGTGATCCTGACGTAAGCGACCGAGACCCTGGTACAGTCTTGGTGTTAGGTACGCCATCGGGCTTTCCCCCAGATACCTACGGGATAGTGAACCTGGGGGCGGTTGCCCCCCCCCCCCCCCGCTGCGGGATGGATATCCTCGGCTGAAGCGGGCGCTGTCTGTTCGCCAGCCGCCAGGTACCGTGGCTTCGAACGGGCTTGGAGGTTCACGGCCTAGGGTGCACCACATCTCTGCCTACTTTTCTATTTTCTTCTTAGGCCCTCCCCAGAAACAATCTTACTATCGACGCCGTCCATCACCAATTGACCAAATCCGTCCGGGCGTTACCTACTCATTGGCATCGCACGGTCGACAAGACAGACCGAGTCCATAAGTACCTGAGCACCTCCAGCGATCTGCCATCACCTACCCCCGGCATCATTTACTGCTTTCCCCCTTCCTTTTTCCGAACCGTTCGGGCGACTTTGAGGTTATCCACACTTGGAGTATTGCATCATGTCGTCTTTTGTTCGGGCTATTCGCCCTGCCATGAGGGGAGGCCGGGGTGTTGCTGCTCTCGCTAGAACGAGGACATGCACGCCAGCTAGAACCTTCTCGCCCCTCCAGCAGTACGTTGACAACCTGCCCAACTCCTCTCTCGAGGGCCGACATGTATGGATCTTTGCAATACTAACCTATGCCCTACAGAACCGCCAGACCTCTCTCGACCTCCCAGCGCCGCCGCAATGCTGACCACCTTGACATCACCGACATCCCCCCCACGCCCATCACCCATCTTTCCGAGGTTGAGGCCGCCATGCAGGAGACGGTGAGCAAGTTCGCCAACGACGTGATCGCGCCCAAGGTGCGTGAGATGGACGAGGCTGAGGATATGGACCCGGCGATCGTCGAGCAGCTCTTTGAGCAGGGGCTCATGGGCGTCGAGATCCCCGAGGAGTACGGCGGCGCCGGCATGAACTTTACGAGCGCCATCATCGGCATTGAGGAGCTCGCCCGCGTCGACCCAAGTGTCAGCGTCCTGGTCGACGTCCACAACACTCTTGTTAACACCGCCATCATCAAGTGGGGTAGCTCCCAGCTAAAGCAGCGCTTCCTTCCCAAGCTCGCCACCAACACCGTCGGTAGCTTCTGTCTGAGCGAGCCCGTCAGCGGTTCCGACGCCTTTGCTCTGGCTACCAAGGCGACCAAAACGGAGAGTGGGTACAAAATCAACGGCTCCAAGATGTGGATCACCAACTCCAAGGAGGCCGATTTCTTCATCGTCTTCGCGAACATTGACCCTGCCAAGGGGTACAAGGGCATTACCGCCTTCATCGTCGAGAAGAACACCAAGGGCTTCTCGATTGCCAAAAAGGAGAAAAAGCTCGGCATCAAGGCCAGCAGCACGTGCGTCATCAACTTTGACGACGTCGAGATCCCTAAGGAGAACCTTCTTGGCGAGGAGGGTTCTGGCTACAAGTACGCCATTGGTATCCTGAACGAGGGCCGTATTGGTATTGCTGCCCAGATGACCGGCCTTGCCCTCGGCTCATGGGAGAACGCCGTCAGGTAAGTTTGCCCCTCGTTGCCACTTACACTCGCTTGGCCTCCTCGATACTAACGGTTACCAGGTACGTCTGGAACGACCGCAAGCAGTTCGGCCAGCTCGTAGGCGAGTTTCAGGGCATGCAGCACCAGATCGCGCAGTCGTACACTGAAATCGCCGCTGCGCGTGCGCTCGTTTACAATGCGGCGAGGAAGAAGGAAGCTGGTGACAACTTCGTCATGGATGCCGCCATGGCCAAACTGTACGCCAGTCAGGTCGCTGGTCGCGTGAGCGGCCTCGCTATCGAGTGGATGGGTGGCATGGGGTTCGTCCGCGACGGCCCAGCTGAGAAGTTCTGGCGCGATAGCAAGATCGGTGCCATCTATGAGGGCACCAGTAACATCCAGCTCAACACCATTGCCAAGCTGCTGCAAAAGGAATACACCGCATAAGTTGAAAGAGGCGGAGTAATGGCGAAATTGGACGGGAATCGTGTAGGTTGTTAGACGGCGTTCAATAAAAGCGACATGACCCGATGTTGGGCGTCTTGCTTCCAAAAATGACTCCTCTGTCTGTCGTTGTGGGTACATGTAAATCTGACTCTGTATCTCGCAGTTCTGCAGTGTCTTCCAGCAATGAGATATCTTCTTCCAGACCCCGGATCAGTGTTACCAAAACACGTACAATCATAGTTCACAGACTTCAGATGCTATATGAAAGACAAGGGGCACATATCAGAGCTAATGGCTGTGATGCTCTCTATGGTACCTGTCTACAGGACGGGATCTCTCACAGACACTTGGTTTAAACAGCTTTGCACACTACCCAGGTATAAGAAGACTCGGATTGCTGTCTATCGTCTAGGATACAAGTGAAATCCCGGCTGCTGACGGCATTCATTGCGCGTACCTGTAAGCAAGCTCATCAGAGTCTCCACTGGCTCAGTTGTACAGCGCATGTTTGTCAGAGTGCCATTTCATGGAAATCACCCAACATAAATAAAGGACATGTGACTGCAAATGTCGGCATCACCACTTCTTGACACTTACCGAATTATGTATGACGGCTTGTCCGTCCGAAGAGTAACATATTGGGAGGAAAGCGTTGCTTCACCGGCACAACCTCGCCGGCACACACGCCTTGTTGCGGCAAGGCACTCTGGTGCCTCACATCAGACCAGGCAGAGAAACGTCGATCCTGGCACTCGGACTAGTATAAAAATCCCGGGGTGGGGATGGTGACATTATGCGATGATAGTCCGAGCAGCTCGCGATTGGCCTCGTCGCAACTTGAGGACAAAGAGGAACGGAAATCACGAGGGATGAAAGATTTGAGACACGGAAAGAAGAAAAAAGGAACAAGAAGAAGAATAAAAGAAAAAAGAAAAAAGGTAACGGGCGGTCAATCTGATTTCCTCATAGACAGAACAGGCATTGGCATGGGCCGCAACTCTTTCAGTCAGCACTGAAGAAAGCAAATCTTGACCCTTGCTGGGCCTGCGAGGTTGGGATTGGGAGGTGATGCTGCCGGAGTCTTTTCCGCACCTAGACCACCGTATGTAGGGACCCGGAGGGGTTGGAGGGACCGCCCTGGAAGGCAGCCGCGGAGCGAGGGTGGGGTCGAAACGGTTCCGCGACGTTGATGTACTTTTTCAGTCAAGAGGACAGTGGGTGGCTTTTTGATAAGTATTGAGGGCCAGACGTGGACCAGCCTTTCGACTTTCCATTTGTGATCCAAACCCAGGCAGACTTTCTGGTGGTGGGAGTGATTAAGTTCGTTTCAAGTGGACGTTACAGTCAGCACATTGATCGATCGGGACGGACAAGTTGGGCATAGTCGATGACGGGTTCCGAACGGTAGCGTCCGTCTATTCCCGCTCCGTAGACCAAGAGCGGAGTTCGTATGCAGGCCCCGTGCTTTCGCGTTTGGGGTGTGATGCAAGCAGAAAGACTTGCCCCAGGACAATGGTAAGATCTTGGAATCCTGGGGTTTGTGAGCCGTAATTGCCGGGCGTATGGCGCGATGTAAGTAAGCGAGGTAGGTACCTGCGGAAAAGCCGGAGGACAGCTGGTGGCGGGGGTGTTTGTGGTGAGACCAGTTGGCAGAGAGGCATCGTCTAGTGAGGTGAGAACCATCACGAGATGGTGATTCAAGGCTGTGGCGCTGGGATGGCCCCCGCGATGGTATGGTAGGCTCAGGACCTCTGATGCGCTCGGATGTGGAGGCAATTGAATGTTGTCTGAAATCAGCGGTTGACATGTGCTTGCAAATGGAAAAATGGCTGGCCTTAACATACGTTCGGCCGACGCGACTGCTGAGAGCTGGCGAGTAATTGTTGTTCGGTATTTGCAATTCCTACTTACCTAGCAAAGAAACTAATACCGAGCTAGACGGGACACTGACATGCTACCTAGCTAGCTATGCATGTACTACACGTATCGGTACGCTCAGGGCTTACACTCGGTACTTATGATGAGCATAGACAACTAGAAAAGTGGATTTTGGTAAGGGCAAGACTATGTCACCAGTAGGCCTAGCCGTAATAAAGTACCTTGAAAGTCGCCGTCTGCCGTCTGGGTCGGGGAGGTGTTGGTGTAAGGTTGTGTGTGTGAGGTACGAATATGAAAGCGAAGCAGTCTTGGTTTCCAGGATGGTATCCGTATTGGGACAAGATATGCGTAGGTGGTAGTGTAAACTAGAATGCCCAGCGAGATGAACAGTGGTTGGCGCAGAACAGAAATGAATCTTCACCGTGGTGAAACATCCAAAAGTCCTAGAAGCCCCACGTCCGGTCCAGGACTTTCTCTCTCACTCTCTCCCCCCTCCGCCCCCCTCCTCTCTCTTACTCCCTCTCTTTCTCTCGTTCGATCCCACCCTCTCGCGTGCGCTCTTGTCCCAAGAGCATCTGCAAGGTGCCGTCGCTACAACTGTTTGGCTTGCTCGATTGTCATCCAAATACTGGCTGGCAGCCCAGGATTTCAGGTCAGGCAGAGAACCACAAACGGTCAACAACAAGAAAACCGGCGGGTTGAGTTGGACTGAGCTTTGCTGCCCTACCACTTCACTACGTAGTGTACAGACATCTACCGTAGGTATTTGCCAATCTGCCTTGCCAGTGCGTCCTGTATCCGCCCAGGGTACGACGTCAAACACGAGCCATCCTTGAGCAGCTGGCGCAAGTGGGAGATACTACTCCGTACAATATGTATAGAGAGGCAAGGACGGATGTTGGGTACACCTAGTGTAGTTGTACCTACGCAAACTGCACACCAAGCAAGCTGGCGAGGGAGGTACATCAGTTGGGTACCTACCATGGAGCCCTGCCAGGCATACCTACCTACCTACAGGTATCTAGTGTACAGTACTTTAGATACCGACCAACCCAGCATCCGCAATTGTTGTTGGGCATCAGAAAAAATGCGGATGCTGGGAAGCGAATGGGGCCCCAATGAATGAGCCGCATGAACCGGCCAAATACATACGTAGTAGTAGTTGTTGTTGTAGTAGCAGCAGTAGTAGTGGTAGAAAGGCAGGATCGGGGGCTAGAGTGACTGGATGCGATGAACAATCTCGTGCGGGAGTCGGGCATGATAATCAGCTGTCTGAATCATCCATTTTAGCTCGCCTGCCATCTTCACATTGAGTTACAGAATTGCTTCGTCCGTCCCGGCGCATTCGTAACACCCCTCCATCTCAGGTTCTCCCCCCCTCAGAAGAGGTACGTACCCCTTGTTCCTCCACGGTGAGGCAGTAAGTCCTGCCTCCAGAACTGGAAGATGCGAGTTGGAGATACCTCCATCGACTGTATCTTGCACAGCAAATACACCGCAAACGGTACATCGTACAAAGTACCGCTTCTCATCTCTTCCTCGTTGCCCGCCGTCTAATTAGCGTCTTCTCCCTCTCCTCTTCCCCCTCCTCTTGTCCGCTCACACACCCGAACGCACAGGCACTGTCAACTGCGCGAGAGAAAGACAGAAGCGACCCCTCCCGACAACCCCCCCCCCGTCTTGTGTCTGCTCCAAAACCCACTGACGACATCTTTTACTTACCACCCAGCCCAACCCGCGAAAAAACAACACCACTTCCTCGAGGGCCGGCTGCACCCACCGATCGATCTTCTGTCGTGACAGTCTCCGACAGACCGATTCCTCCCGTTGTGCCAACCTACCCCGAGGCCCCTCCGACGCCGAAACTCCGGTATCCATAGCATACCTACTCATCACAGACATCATCCTATCTGCTCGCGTCCTATCATCGTATTCCATACCTTGCAACCGCAACTAGTTCGTCGTCTCCGCCATCTTGAGGTGACAGACCGAGACATCACGCACACCTTCACATCCACGCTCCCCGCTCCCCGCAGCTTCAGAGCACATTCTTTTACCAGCCAGAACACAACATATCACAAAAATACATAGCCCCTGCGCGTGGAGTCGCGCCCCCCCACCGTCACCATGAACGACGAGGACGCTATCCAGAACATCCTCAAGAAGATTGAGCGCGAAAAGGCTCTTCTCAACGCTGCCAATGCTATGCGCGCGCAAACTAACAACGAGGCCGTTCGATCACGACTCGACTCTCAGATGCGCGATGGCCGCCGGAACCTGCAGTTCTTCGAGGAAAAGCTTCGCGAGGCTCAGTTGCGTCGTGGTATGGACAACATGTCCCTCGGTTCCCCAACCGGCGACGGCAGACCCCTCAGCGGCGATATGGACGACGTGCCTCCGCCCCCTCCCAAGGATTCTGGCTGGGAACAGCGTGGTGGCTACGGTGCTGGGAGCGCGACCTCTGGCGGCAACGTTCAGTACAGCCAGATTGGCGGCCATGCCGACCTGATGCCTCCCCGTCACCCATACGCCAACCCTGGCCCTTCGTCCGTCCCCAAGTCGCGTCCCAACTTTACCAAGCTCGGTGCGCATTGCCCCCAGCACCCCCATGCTATGCCACTTCTCCATTTGCTCACCTTGTCGTCTAGACTTGATCAAATATGATACCCCCTACCTCGGCCCTCGCATTCAGCTCATGCTGTCGCAAATTCAGTTCAAGCTCAACGTTGAGGAACAGTACCTCAAGGGAATTGAAAAGATGGTCCAGCTATACGGCATGGAAGGAGACCGCAAGAGCAGGGCTGATGCCGCCGCTAGAAGGGTCGAGTCCAAGCAGAAAATCCTCTTGCTGAAACAGGCTATGAAGCGCTACGAGGAGTTGCACATCGACATGGATACGTCTGATGCCCAAGACGGTAAGTTTACGTGCGCCCCTGGACTGTCGCCGCTTGTCATGCCGCTGCTAACTGAGCGCCATAGATGACTCGATCAATATGCCAAACTTGCGTAAACCTCTGACTGGCCAGCTCTCCATCCGTGTTGGACAAATCAAGGACGTTGACCACGCTTCCATGAGTCGCTTCAGCCGAGGTCCTGAAACCTTTATCGCTGTCAAGGTCGAAGACAATGTGGTTGCCCGCACAAGAGTCACTAGGACCGACAAGTGGGAAGCCGAGTACCACACCATCGACGTGGACAAAGCCAACGAGATCGAGCTCACAGTATACGACAAGCCCGGCGAGCATGCCATCCCTATCGCCATGCTGTGGGTGCGCATTTCCGACATCGCCGAGGAGATGAGAAGAAAGAGGATCGAGGCCGAGATCAACAGCTCTGGATGGGTGTCGGCTGACAGAATGGGTGCTCCGCCGTCGCAATTTCCCTTGAATACCCCTCAGCAGCAACAGTCTTTCGGTGGCCCCCCTCCGTCTCCCGGTCTTGCTCAGCAGGGTGCGCAGGGCCAGCAAGCGCCCGATGGCATGCCGAACCCTCCCATTGCTCAGCAGCCCATCGACGGCTGGTTCAATCTCGAGCCTGCCGGCCAGATCCAGCTTTCCCTGGGATTCCTCAAACAGAACAATGCCCGGCGCCCCGTCAATCTTCAGGGACTTGGCCGTGTTGGTGCCGTTCGTCAGCGTAAGGAGGAGGTGCACGAGATGTACGGCCATAAGTTCGTCCAGCAGCAGTTCTACAACATCATGCGCTGCGCTCTTTGTGGGGATTTCCTCAAGTACTCAACCGGCATGCAGTGCGAGGATTGCAAGTACACTTGCCACACCAAATGTTACGCGAGTGTGGTCACCAAGTGTATTAGCAAGAGCAACGCTGAGACGGATCCGGACGAGGAGAAGATCAACCACCGTATCCCTCACAGATTCCAGGCCTTCTCTAACATGACAGCCAATTGGTGCTGTCATTGCGGTTACATCTTGCCATTCGGCAAGAAGAACTGCAGAAAGTGTGCAGGTAAGTGTCGCCCCAGAATTGGCTTAAAGGCAAATCTAATCTCGCATAGAATGTGGTCTCACGGCGCACGCGGCTTGTGTTCACCTCGTCCCTGACTTCTGCGGCATGTCCATGGCAGTGGCGAATCAAATCTTGGAAGGTATCAAGACTACTAGGATGATCACCAAAAACAAGACTTCGTCCTCTCTGAGCGAACGCACGCTGAGGAAGCCAACCAGCCCGACAAGCACTCTGGGCTCTCCTCCCCACAGCGGTGGACAGGCACATTATGCTGGAAGCTCACCGGAAGCGACTGAGGCAGCCAAGCTCATGTACCAGCAGCAGCAGTCGCCGCCCGGCCAGCGACCATCGCACTCTGATCGCACATCTTCCAACACAGCTGCGGCGGCGGCCGCAACGGCTGCAATGAGTGGGACTATGGCTTCGCAGTCAAAGCCCCATTCGCAGGATTACGGCCAGTACGGTGGACATCCCGGCTACCCTCCTCAGGCCGAGCACGAGGATCCCTACGGCGGGCGCAAGTACAACCCTGCGGATTACGCTGCAGTCAACCAGCAAGCTGCTTCGTACGCTCAGCAATCACCCGTACAGCAGCAACAGCAACAACGGCCAGTCCAGCAGCAGCCGCAGCAGCAGCAGCAGCAACCTCCGCCACAACAGTATCCACAGTCACCTCAACAGCAAATGTATCAGCAACAACCCGTCCCCTCGCCCAAGCTGCAGGAGCCCCCTCAAATTTCACCCATTTCGTCGTCTGGAGGTGTTCCCAGTGCTGGTCGCAAGCCTTTGCCCTCTGCCACGGACCCAGGCACTGGCCAGCGTATCGGTCTGGACCACTTCAACTTCCTGGCTGTATTGGGTAAGGGTAACTTCGGAAAGGTCATGCTTGCGGAAACGAAGCGATCCAAGAGGCTTTATGCCATTAAGGTGCTGAAGAAGGAATTCATTATCGAGAACGATGAAGTGGAGAGTATTCGGTCCGAAAAGAGAGTGTTCCTCATTGCCAACCGGGAAAGACACCCCTTTTTGACTAACCTTCACGCGTGTTTCCAGACGGAGACGCGTGTCTACTTCGTCATGGAGTACATCAGCGGTGGTGATCTCATGCTTCACATCCAGCGGGGCCAATTCGGTACCAAGCGAGCTCAGTACGTGCACCCCCCCCCCCCCCCTATACACTCAAACGTAAGCTGTGCTAATACGTTCTAGATTTTATGCTGCTGAGGTCTGCTTGGCACTCAAGTATTTCCATGAGAATGGCGTCATATACCGTGATTTGAAGCTGGACAACATTTTGTTGACACTCGATGGACACATCAAGATTGCCGATTACGGTCTCTGCAAGGAGGACATGTGGTTCGGTTCCAGTACTAGCACCTTCTGTGGCACGCCCGAGTTCATGGCACCAGAGGTATGTCTCCCTGCGTCACTTTGTGGCTATGTGCTAACGTTTGTGCAGATTCTTCTCGACAAGAAGTATGGACGCGCCGTTGACTGGTGGGCGTTCGGTGTCTTGATTTATCAGATGCTCCTCCAGCAGTCTCCTTTCCGCGGCGAGGACGAGGATGAAATCTACGACGCCATTCTGGCCGACGAGCCTCTCTACCCCATCCACATGCCCAGAGACTCTGTGTCGATCTTGCAGAAGCTTCTTACTAGGGAGCCGGATCAGCGTCTCGGCAGTGGCCCTACGGATGCGCAAGAAATCATGAACCAGCCGTTCTTCAGGAACATCAACTGGGATGACATCTACCACAAGCGCGTTGCACCGCCCTTCCTACCTCAGATCAAGAGCGCCACTGATACCAGCAACTTCGACTCTGAGTTCACAAGTGTCACGCCTGTCTTGACTCCTGTTCAATCCGGTATGTGGATATACATCATGGTATTGAAGGACACCCTTGCTAACAAAACGCAGTTCTCTCGCAAGCTATGCAAGAGGAGTTCCGTGGCTTCTCTTACACCGCCGACTTTGAATAGGAGAATGGCGACGGCGAAGAAGAAGGATATCAAATTGTTTCAGGGAGTCTTGACAGCAGCAGCTGAGGCGGGTAGTTCACATGAATTGTGCCGCCGACTTGGAGAGAAAGAGAATACCGAGTTGGTGAATGACGAACAAGCACTGGCGAAAGCGCAGACCGCGCACGCCAGGCCCTCGCGAGGGCAGCCTCTGTTATACGGGGGCGCTGCGCATCGCCAGGCTGTGACGGCAAACCGCAGGTGGAAAACGAAGTGACGGGCACACACAGTATACGATGTAGGGGCAGTGTTGACCCCGGCTGTTCATTGGTGGATGTTGGAAAAGCGAGCAAATCAGCGAATACCGACTAGATTCAAGCCTGGCAGGATCTCTCTCAGACGCTATCGCAGCGTTTTCAATAGACGATACCTTCAGTGGTTTATATCTTTTCTGACAAGTTGCGACTGGAAAGCTGGATTGTGACAGTAATACAGAGGTCCACCCTCATGTTCTATATGGTATCGTATGGTACAGGTGTATATACAACCACGGCGGAGTGGTGTGACTATGTTCTGCGTAAAAGCAGCAGAGCAATGCCTCCTGCCAGAGTAGCTCCTGCGGCAGCGCCCTCGAGGGCGAGGATCGAGGCGTCCCGCATGCGCAAGTCGATGCGGCGCTCGCTATATAGATCGAGCAATTTCGCTTTCAGCAGCGCGGGGAGTGCAGGGTCGGTGAGGAGCTCGCGCCACGACTTGGACGTGGGAACCTCTTGATCCAGGGCTTCGAGGGCGCTGGCAACCTCCCGCTCCATCTCATGCTTGAAGGCCGGCTCCTCGAGCTTGGCGCTCAGGGCCTCCTCCCCAGCAGCCGTGCGTCCAGCCGTCGTTGCTGTCATTGCCGGCGACGCTCCCGTAGCCTCTCCGACCAGCGTCTCCTCCCCTCCGACCACCGTTGGCGCCGCGGCCGCAGCCTTGGAAGCGGCATCGGCAGCGGCGTCCGTCGCCTCTCTCTGCGCCAAGGCCGCCTTCAAGGCCGCCAGCTCGGCCGTCACGCCCTCAAGGACGGCCTTCTCCTCCTCGACTACGCCGAGCACGAGCCGCCTCCGCTTCCACGGCTCGGCGACAAACTGCAACACGATGAACAGCAGGACGTTGACGCCCATCAGGCCCCAGGTGCCCCACGTCGACGCGCGGCGGATGCGGTCGGACCAGATCTGCTCCTCGTGGTAGCGCTTGAGGATGCCGGCGTTGAGCTGCTGTCCCAGGGCCTGCTCGGCGTGCTCAGCGTCGGTGAGGGCCTCGGCGGCCGCGGCGACCTCCTGCTCGAGGGAGTGGTCCTGGCGGTAGAGCTGGGTGAAGCGCTCGAGGTCGGTCGGGGACCACATCTCCTTGCGGGCGAGGAGGGTGGTGACCTCGCGCTGGGTGGTGGCGCGCTTGGCGTTGGTGGTCTTGTAGGTGGCGCGGGCGGTGCGGACGAGGGACTGGGCCTCAGCGAGGCGGTTCTCGAGGAGGGTGTTTTGGTCCTTGATGGCCTCGATCGGGGCGTAGCCCGTGAGGGTGTTCAGGGTCGTCGAGGCGGTCAGGAGGCGGGTCTGGAGGGTGTCCATGAGGTGGGACAGCTTCTCGGAGAGGGCGGGCGGGAGGGCGGTGTAGATCTTGGTGGCCGTCTCGGGGTGAGGGTCTTCGGGTTTTGGTTTGGAGGACTCGGGGTCGGAGGATGTGGAAGTTGTGGTGTCATCGTTCGTGGTTGAGGATGAGGAGGGGGATGACGATATCGAGCTTGAAGTCGCAGCATCTGAGCTTGGGAGGGACGATTCGCTTGTCGGTGAAGCTTGTTTAATTTCTTCTTTCGAGGCGGAGGAGCTCGGCGGCAGCGGGGGAGGGAATGGAGGGGGACCTGAGGAGTAGAGCCGGTGTTGGGAGGCGGCTGCCGGCGGGGTATTAAGACGCAGGGCGAGGGCGGCAGCGGGTTGCCATCTCCGGAGGTTGACGGTGGTGTGCAGGCCGATGCGAGCGTGGGCTAGGCGCGACGCCGTTCTGGCAATGGGGAGCATCTTTTCTTCCCGGCGTGAGGGTTCGAGAACTGACGAGCAGCGACAGCTCTTCCCCAACGGAACAAAATGATGGGCCAATTGAGACGGATATCGGTGGGCCGAGGTTTTCAGACGCACGGGAAGCCGAGGTCGGCGGACGAGGCTCGGGGGCGGCGGATAGAAGAAACTTTGGACGAGGGCAACGAGACCCAGACCTTTTGGGGTGGAAAGAAGTCGGGTCGGCGCCAGGTTCGGATCGTGTACGGGGCGGGTCCCTCGTCGGTTTCTGCCGCAAAGGACAATGGGGAATTTGCTACACCGCCTGCCGCGTTTTGGGGTAAGCGCGGGCCCGGTGCCGGGGAGGCGGGGTCTTCGGGGACCAGGGCCGGAACGCTAAGCTGTTTCCCGGTCCCAAGCTTGCTGCTTGAGACGACCTCCGTCATTGCCACTACCATCATCAACCAAGTCATCAACAAAACCGCAAAATACATCAATTGAGCACATTCGATATCATTCATTTGCACTTTGTAGTTTAGTTAGAAGCGGCGAGCAGTGAAGACGCCACAGGCCGATCAAAGGATGCCCGTATATAAAAGTAAGAAGCCTCTGGATCGCTGAACTGGCGTCCAAGATATTTTGCGCTTATCAATGGTAATGCAGTTATTCTTCTGGAATATTAACTATTGGCAATTAGTTTAGATAAAAGTAGCAAATATGATGCGCAACCGTTGAATCCAGAAGCACATAGGCAAGCATCATTCATCATAAACTAAAACAGCACAGGTTGCCAGATCGTATTTAAAAAGCAATTGTCTGAATGCATCACGAGTTCTACCGCCAACAAGAGACATCGCATCGTAAAGCAATGTTCCTCAGCCCAAAACGTCGCTTCCATCTGCTCTGACTTGGTTCCGACTAACATAAGTTGGCTAGCAACTCTACTTCTTCAAGACGAAGCACCGTTCAATATTGTCTGCATTGTTTCCCCACCACTTTATCATAACGGCGCCCGTCGTTCCAAGAAAGATGAATATGAACAGCAAGTTGGCATTGAATCCAGTGTCCAACGCCGCACCGCTGATATATGCCCACTTGTTCCAGAACGCGCGCCGGTAACGGTAAAGGTAGAAGTTGAAGAATGTCCCAACAAGGAATGTGGTAAAAGGCCCAGTACTAATGTTGCCGTGGAAAGTAGCGGCGCTGGCAAAGAATATTGTCGAGTTCCAAAGATCGAAGCGGGCTTTGGGGAACTTCTTGTGCAATGTCCAAATGATGAGGGGCGCTATCGCGCCAACGGGAAAGCCGTACAGAACAGGTTTGAAGAAGGATGAGGCAAAGAGCTTCTTGGGGCCGACGAGGGCGTACTGAATGCCTGCGGTGTTGTAGCTCTTGAATTCTTGGCCCGTCCATTGTCCTTGGGGATCTGGAATTCGACCGCTTACATAGTCGAACTTGGACGCGATCACCCAGCGCATGACACCGTAGTTGACGGGCAGAGCAAGCATGTTTGCGATAATTTGAATACCGACCACCTGTCGAGGAGGCAAATGAAGATAGTGTCCAATCTATCTGATCAGCTAAGGGTGAAATATTCAGTAGATGTGGCCTACCTTTTGATCCTCCAGGACCGTGCGGGCATCATACCAGACGTTGCCGGAAATGATGCGGTACGCAAGTTGACCGAGAGGGTGCCGAGATGAACCTGGGGCATCTATCATATCTGTATTCACGCCTTGAGCACTGAGATCATCACTACAATAAATGAAAGTCACTTACACCCATATATAAGTTCGTTAAAGAAGCCTACTTTGATAGAGTAACCCGACATGGCATACACCAGACTCATGGGAAGCATGGCAGCGCCGCCGAAACCGAGAGCAACAAAATAAGTCCAAGTAGGCATCCAAACAGATTTTTTCGCTACAATAGCCAGTAGGATCCCAATGGGTACCGCGGTCAAGATAATCCATTCCCTGCGAAGTTGTGAGTAAAATTGCACCCGTGAGGCGTAGAGACCGAAGAAACTGACCACATGGTGAGACCTGGATATTTCTGAATAATGCGACTGTTTATATCAGTTTTCTATACATGCTGCTAGAAAAGAGATAACCTCACCTTAAGCGGTCCTGGTGGTACTCGCCCTCGGCCTTCCTTCCTTTCCAGATGTTCAAAACTTTCGGGCCAAGGAAAAGGCCGCACCAGACGAAAGATGAGATATACGAGGCGTACCACTAAAGATGTTTAGCACAAAAGCCGGGATAAGTTGAGTGTGGAAGCTACCATAAATATCTCCCAAGTGTATTGAGCACCAGAGTAAGCAAGGCCAACCTCGTGATATGCTGTTTCGTTTACGTGTTGAATACCACTCGAGTCCGTGAAAACTTCGGCCATGTCAACGACGAGTTCATCCTCCTTCTTGGTTGACAAAAACACTTACTTAGAGACTCGAAAGGATATGCAGAGCCGTTCTTCTGAAAGACACCATTTGACATGATATTGTAGGTCGGTGATCCCCAAAGGTTCCCAAAGTATGCCACCGGAATTAGAATCCACGTCTTTGTATTAACTGTGAGCGTGATTCTGGTGGCAAGCGAGCAAAAGAGAGCATACCGTAATGACGAAGCCCACAAATATGGTTACCTGGACACTGTATGGATAGGTGATCACTGTAGATGTGATATTTGACCAGTTGAGCGTGATGTTGAGTAGCCCGATACCTCCCCGACCAGCGCCTAAGAAGTTGACAGCATGGTTCTGGCTCGCAAACCAGCAAAGAGGCGCAAGGGCGGCAACGAAGGGGAAGAGATATTCAGGCAAGAACTGCCAGAGGAACGTGCCTAGCAAGATCCACCAAAACACCTCGAATTGACCGTTAGCATAGGGAACTGGGCATCATCTGTTGAAGCATGACTTGCTTTCATCTGTTTTTTAGACACGCTCTTGTGGAGCTCGGTGTCGCCCTGCATACTCCTATACAGTGTGACCTGTTGTAAGGAGAGCGGAAAGATGAACTCAGGATCGTCAATCAGAATCTTGCGGACTTTAACATATCAGTAAATGGGAGGAGATAAAGAAGCATGCATATATACACTTACCCATTGCTGCAAAAGAAAATCCAAGAAGTGAAGCACCCTAGTCTTACAGTCAACTGTCTGACAATGCCCCACAGACTGGCCGAGCTTACCCATCCAAAAAAGAGTGCGACTGCCGGGTTCATCGTGATGCCGTAGTAAAGCGCCGCGTTAGTGGGTAAAAAAGCTGGCTGACATCAGTTCCTAATAACGACTAAGCGACACTTGCTTAACCTACTTGCCCATTGACCTTGGCTGCCAGCATTGGCAGCAATACCTATGATGGCATGCTCTTTGATGGAAAATGGCCCAGGGTTCAAGGAAAATGAGAACTTCCCAAGCGGCACCCTGTAATCTGGAAGTACTCGGGCGAGAAGCCGTCCGAGGGGCGCTGAAGCTAAGATGACGAAGAAAACGGGAAACGGGGCTGCGGTTGTTCGGAAACTGATCTTGAATCAGCGACCGAGATAGGAGAAGACATGCAAACTGGATCTTACTAGGAGAGTTGGGATGTAACGCTTCCGATGACACAGAAAAGAGTCGATAGAAGCAGTGAACGAAAGGTTATTACGGGTAACGAAGGATCGTCCTCGAAGCCAACGACTGTACGAACAAGCTCGGGAATGTTAGAGAACTCTGGGGATTTGAAGTCATATTCGGGCTCAGAATCCTCAGTCGAGCTTCTTTTTCCGCCATTCGGAGTGTCTGAGTTAACACCGCCCAGAAATAGCTTCTCTGATGTTTCAAAGACTGGGTCAACGGACACCTTGGGCTCTGACGACGCCTTCGAGTCGCCCCTCGCAGTCTGTTGTTTGTCTTGAAGGTCAGACATCGTTGGATAGTAAATATGAGAGACACAAGTGAGCTACAGGACACAGTTCACATTGCGACGGCCGAAGAGAGAATTTTACAACGACAAAATCCCACGGAAATCTCTCTCCTGCACGGGAAACAGCATGCCATTGCGGATCTCCGTGATGTGCTGAAGAAGGAAGCTGCATTGCCACGCTGATAAGGCAGGACATTCTCAAGTTGGGAATAGCTTAACATCGCCTCGCAGGGTAAATGGCAAGGTGTTGATTGGTCAACAGTCCGAGGCATACGAGTTCTTCTGCGATAGCTTGCTGGGCACCTACCTACCCCGGGTCTTAGTCACCTCTTGACTGCGCTTAACACGCCGTACTAACGTAACTTCGGCTGAGTTAAACACCACCTACTTACGTGAGTAGGAACCTTTTGGCTCTGCTGACTGACTACTACAATAATAAACCCCAGGTACATCTGATGGCGTGTATTTTTGTTCAACAGCGATGGACATCTTGGTTGTTCCGAGTGTACGTGCAGTTTGAGCCATGGCAAGCGTTGGAACTGTTCGATGAACATAGTCTAGTGTCGGCCAATTAGCCCCAGTGGATCTGCCGAGCTTTCGCTAAGATTATGTGGAAAATTGATGGATATCGATGCTGCATGCAAGTCGTGCCGCATAATCTGATGGCGTTATCAAGGCGCAATGTTGGTGGAGAATGTCGCGAACTGACAGGAGCGGGGGTTCGGACGACACCTTTTCTAACGCACTTCCTGATAACAACTGCAATATGTGCATGAAGAAACGATTGGGTCAAAAATGACAGGCTTTAAAGGAGCCTCGGCTTGGGACAGTGCACCCTTATTGATCGGAACTACTAATCAATGATCGAACCTTCAGCCCTTGTTTAGAGATGTCGGTCATGTTCCGGTTCTTACGGAGAAATACCCATCAGCCAACGCTGCGTCACCAGTCAGTTTAGCACTCTCATATCAATCAGATATTCTTAGGCACTAGGCCGCCAAAAGAACTTGCTAGATGCTAAACTGAAACTTCCATACTCTCCAAGCCCCGGAGGTTAGAAATGTATGATGTCGCCAGTGCCGAACACAAGGGAATTCGACAAAGCAAAGCAGTAGACTGGGTTCATTTCTAGCGGGCTAAGTTTCAGATGATATT